>JZKD02S2116581.1:141151-164967 GCA_000966675.3 Picea glauca
ACATATTCAATACCATTATTCCATTTTACCATCACATCATTCCATTTATGATTCACTAACATTTCTTTTCTAACGACACTTTGTTGCATTTCTGTTGATACATGTATTGGCATGATTCATAAAGGTAAAGAAAATGGTTTATTATACTCATTGATGCTCTCTTATGCACATTGATAGCTTATTATTTCCAGTGAAGTACATGGCTAAATTATTTTAGCAAGAAAATCAATAAGTGAAATGAATGTTGTTAACACAAGAACCAACATCTTTTGTATTCATGGTTGTCACACAAGAACCAACCATAAGAAAATTTCACATGATGTTACACAAATTTCACATGTTTTTACACATATTTCACATGTTGTTACTCTTGTCTCACATACCCTGGAAACATTCCTTGTTAAAAGGACATCATTAATCAAATCCATAGTTTGAATGCAAAAAGTTCTTAAGAATATCCATGCATGGTTGCATGAGATCATGCATGGTTGCATGAGATCATGCAACAAGTTGAGTTGGGGGGCATGTTGGGCCTCAGAAATGTCACATTTATATCCTCTTTTTCCTTCACTATTCCTTACATTTCATTGTTCCATTAACCTTCCATCATACCATTTTCATAATGATACTTGGGTTTCTCCTTATTATTTTCCATTGTATTCATTTCAGTATTATAAGTGAATTTATGATTAAATCTTAGAAAAATGAAATATTTTCATTATATATCAAGGTTGGATGAGTTTGATGATGTGTGCATGCATATGTGAAGATTTTAACAAAGTCAAATATTACCACCTAGCCTCAAATTCGAATTTCATCTTTAAGCTTTGAAGATTTGAAGAATATTTGGGACAATCATTCAAGCATATTCAAAGGAGAATATCATGGATATTTTGATAGGATATCTTATCCAAGATATGAGTGGAGGATTTGAAGGAATAAGTTGAGAAAATAGTGGATCTGTAATTATGACACTCTTCAAGACTTTCATGTATATAAGAGAGTGCTCTCTCTTCATGATGGATATAATTCATAATTGGGTGAGACGTCATGTAATGGATAATTTGGGAAGTTGGAGTTAGAGATAAGAGATTAGACTTCGATCAGCTTGAAGTCTTAGAAGGGGATTCTTAGCTTTGTTATTCTTTCATGCTTTGTCATTTGACTCTTGTAATATAATTTGAGATTGATATATTGTGTGAGTTCACATATTTCTTTTGTCATTCAACTCTTCACATGTTGTATTGCTTTCCTAGTTAGTCTTTTGATGCTTTCCTAGATTAGTTTCATTTTAGAAGTTTAGATTAGATTACTTCTACTTCAGTCCTGCATATATAGTGCATGTGCTTCGTAAGCCTACGAACCTCAGATTGACAAATTAAATAGTTGGGAAAATACTACAACGGAATTAAATGACAATATTTCCACCTAACATGCATATATACACATCTTGCAATGAGACAACATGCATGTGTACACGAATGTCAAGAAAAAAGGCACGTATATGATTTGAAACAAGGCCAGGAAAGGAAAAAAAGGATGAAAACTCAGACCCAGAGTGAACAGGAGTTGTCAAGCAGTGACACGACAAGAACCACAATAGAAACAAGATCAATCTAAGAAGAAAATTACTTCAAACCCTAAGAAATAAGATTCTTCCCCTGTGGAGTCACCAATTCTGTTACGAGGAAAATCTCTCTATGGCTAGGTTAAACCACAACAGATAGGAGTGACTGTAGAAATCAACTCAATTCCAACATATGCTATATAAATTAATGTGCAAAGGAGGTAAGAAAGAGGCTTGCCTCATCCAAATGTTTGATGATGTCCACTGTTGAGAACTTCGACCCAAAAATTTATACCTGCAACAAGTTCTTAACAAACAAGCAAAGCAAGAATATAGTGATAATATAACATGTTAGCACATTAGATATCGTACTCCATTAATAATCAAAACAAACATGCTCATGGATCGTAATACATATATTTGCAAGATATCAATTGGACAGGAAAGGAATATTTCTATTAATAAATGATCAACAGAAGTGAAAACATTACAGACTTCTGTATCGACATGGTTTGGAACCGAGAAAATGAGTTCCTTCCAACTAGGCCTCCACCACTTCAATCCTCCACAAAAGGAAAGCTCATATAAGGGAGACATAGAGGTTCTCCATCAATAAGGGAAGAGCTTGGGAGTTGAACATTGTGTTCAGACTTAAAGGACAAAGGGATGTAGACTCAATAATGAAGTAATAATTTCTCCATAGTAAGTTTGCTCTCAAAGTTGAATTTTCTCTCCTTTTCCATAGCTCGGAATTGGCTTCTTTATAGCCTTCAAAATACAACTGAAGGGTCGAGTCAGAATGTTTCTATTATATGGAAGGCCAAGGATCAGAGATCCTTTTTTGTGACATGGAAACCCAACATTTATTTTTTATTTTTTGTCACAAATCTCGATGTACGTGGGTTGTAGTGGAGCAGCTAGTGTATAGGCATGTTGTATAACTTGCAAGGTGCGTACAAGTGGAAAAATATTTATTTTTGTCTCTGGATTCATTAATCAGGGAAAGTAAGTCTGCATAGGGAAATGGAATAAGGCCCTCTCTTCAAGATTGTATAGGGTGAGGCAAATCTTGTTCTAACACCATGTCTCTCACAAAGTGATACTAAAAATCAATATGCTTTGTATTTGAATGATAAGTCAGGTTCTTCGCTAGGAAGATTGAAATCTGACTATCTCAATTTATCCTTACAAATTATTGTACCAACCCAATACCCGGACACAATATTTTTTACCATACTAATTACTTTCTTGCATGAGTGGCTTCCATGTATTTATCTTTTTTAGTTGAGAGTGCCACTACATACTGCATTTTTCTCATCCAACTAACTACTCCTCAAAACAAATTAAACACATACCCACTTGTAGATATTATACGATTCAAATCTCCAACCCAATATGCATTAAAAAACCTATGTATGTCCAACACTTTGTCCAATCCTGGTCTTCTTAGTAGCACAATCCATAACTAGTAGTGCCACGCAAATACCTAAAAACCCTCTTTAATGTTTTCCAATGCTCCTTCTCTGGTTTTGACATATACCTGCTGAAAACTCCCACTACATGTGCAATGTTTGATCTAGTATAGACAATTTCATACATAAAAATGCCAACCACACTAACATACAGAACACGAGACATGTCCTCTTCCTCTTCGTATGTCTTGGGACACTGATCCACATATAACTTTACATCTACAAGAATAGGAAACTTGATCGATTTACATTCTTTCATATTAAACCTCTACATTAATTTTTCGACATATTTCCTCTGATTTAACCAGAGTTTCCATTTTTCTTGATCTCTTTTAATTTCCATGCGCAAAATGAATTTTGCAGCATTAAGATCCTTCATGACAAATTTAGAGGAAAACTGGGTTTTCACATCTTGGATAATCTCCTTGTCATTTCCTATCAACAACATATCATCCACATACAAGATCAAATAAATAAGATGATCACCATTTAATTTGAAATACACATAGTGATATTCTTTGCTCTTGGTGAAGCCATGTCCCAACAAATAAGTATCAAATTTTTTATACCACATCCTCGGTGATTGCTTTAACCCATAAAAGGGTTTTTTCAGCCTGCATACCAACTCTTTCTTTCCCTTCACTGCAAATCCTTTTGGTTGCTTCATGTATATTTCTTCTTCCAGATCCCCATGTAGGAATGTTGCCTTCACATCCATATGTTCTACCTCAAAATCAAACGTAGAAACAATAAATAAAAGAAATATAATAGAATTTAACTTCGAAACAGGAGAAAATATTTCACCAAAGTCAATTCCCTCTACCTAGGAATACCCTTTTTCTACTAACCAAGCTTTGTATTTCTTCACCTTTCCTTCTTCATTCATCTTCTTTTTAATCACCCATTTGTTGCCAATGAGATTTATTCCAGTTGGAAAATCCACTAGATCCCAAGCCTCATTCTTTCCAAGGTTGGAATTTCTAAAACCATGGCCCTTTTCCATATTTTTCCATCCTCTGAATCCATTACCTCCCTAACAGTTCTAGTATTATCATCAATAATAAACAAAGAAAATTTTGAAAATAAATTAGGTGGAGTATACCTTTCCAGTTTCCTTCCTTCCTGAATCGATCTCTTCAATACTGGAGTATGAGTATATTCTTCTTCTAATTCATGTTCTTTCATAGAGTTTGATTCATCATCATTCAACTCAAATTCTATTTTCTTTGGTTCTTCCTTCCTTGGTAGTAATTCTTGTTTGAAAACATATTTGATTTCTCTAAATACCACATCTTGGATATATACTACCTTTTTAGTTTATAGGTTCCAAATCTTGTAACCTTTCAGACCATCTTTACACCCAATAAAGATATGTTTTTGTAGCCTTTTTATCTAGCTTACTCCTTTTTCCCTTTAGAACATGAACATAGGCATCACATTTAAATACCCTGATATGTGCAAGAGAAGGTTTTTTTCTAGTCCATACCTCATGTGGAGTCTTGTCATATAGTGCTGATGAGGGTGATCGATTGACCAGGTAACATGAAATACCCACTACCTCTGCCCATAATTCATGTCCTAACCTGACACTATTGAGCATGCACCTTGCTTTTTCCATCAACGTCCTTTTCATCCTTTCTACAAATCCATTTTGCTAAGGTGTATATCGAGTATTCTTGTTCCTTGATAGAACACTCTTCTTACATAATTCTTCAAGTTCATTTCCGAAAACCTCTCCACCATTATCCATATTTGGCACCTTAATTATTTTCTTTGTTTGATTCTCCATAAGAGCCTTAAACTCTTTAATCCTATCAAATACTTCATATTTATTCTTGAGGAAATATATCCATGTATTCCTCAAGAATTCATCTATAAATGAGACACATTTGTCGGCCCCTGACCAAGTTTTGAGGATTCTGGGTCATGTTTGACCTACTTTTGGAACTTCGACAGGCTGTCGGAGGTGGAGTGCAATTCGAAGAGGAGATTGCGGGATATCGGCCCCTTTTTAGGGATTTTTGGGTTTTTGTCTTATGTAATGGGTATGGGGATGTCGACCCATGGGGTTACCCATGTTTAGTCCCTTTTGTAATATATAAATAGATAGCTAGGCGATGTAAGCTAGTGGCAAGTGTGTGATGCTAAGTGCTAAGTGAAAGTAATAGTTGTAAATGATTTGTGCATACTGTATGAGACTTGCAAGGCTAAGTGAAAGTGACTGTAGGAGACTATGTAAAGGCTTTGTGTTGTGACCTAGCTTAGGGAAGGAGGATCTAGTGGAGTGCAGGAAGATATCATGTCCTATGCAGAGTAGGATTTTGAGGCTTTGTGCATGTAGTTGATTGGTAGAAGGCAATAAAGAAGAAGAAGAGTTGGTGGACTTAGCCCCAGGCTAGGGGTGAACCACGTATATCCTGTGTTGCTATGATTTGTGCGATGTATTGATGTGTTTATGTGTTTACTTTCTTAAGTTCTTTGATATAGATAAATGATAGACATATATGTTGATGCTTTGTGCTTAATAGTATGGATGAATGCTACATATAACCTATATGAATGTGATTAGTGATTGAATATGCTAGATATGGGTGAATACTGCGATGCTATGTAATTAGGGTTTTATGTGCGAAGTAGATACTGGTTAAATACTAATGAAATGTAATTACTAAGTGCTTTGTTAAGGTGTTGTAATCACAGATCGGTGTCCCAGCTAAGGTTGCATACATCTGAGTTCTACAACCACCCCTGCCTCTACCTTGGGTGACACTTCATCTGCTTTGCAGGTGTTTCCGAAAGAGGTAGTATTTAGGGTTTTGTTGGTGCGTTCTTGAGTGTTGAATCTTGGGTATTCCCTTGCGCCAACAAATGGTTCCATTGCTGGGACCTAAAACTGTGATTGTTGGGAACTGAAGTAAAGAGAAGGAGAAGCTTCGTGCATAGATTTGTTGCCCAAGTGTGTAGTATTCTACTTGAACTATAAAGCTTTGTGATAACAAGAGAAGTCATATCTGAAGAAAAGAGGTAAGATATTGAATCTTTGTGCTCTGATAAAGGTAAGAATAGTGAAAAGTTTCGATTGAAAAGGTAAGATAAGTGGAAATTTTAATTTTGAAAGTATGGATCTAGGCATGTTTGATAAAAAATTTCCTAGCCTAAAAACTAGGGCACAACTAGAAGAAAGAAGATTTAATATGAGTAGATCTGATAGAAATGATGAAAGATATGTTATTCCTATGCATAGAAAGAATGTTTGGACTAACAAATGGATGCATGATCCTAGAAAGAATTTTTTGTAGGTTAGTTACTGTGACCCTAGTGCATAGTACAAGAAAGGTTGGGGGTCGTTCAAAAGAAAGAGAGGATCAAATCTTTGCTATAGTTGCAGAAGACCGGGACATCTTGCTAAGGAAATCCTTGGTAGAAGACCTGATTGTATTTGTTGTAAATATATGGATCATGAAGTTTTGGGTTTCTCTAGAATGATTGCTAAGTTTGAAAGAATGAATATGAGACAATAAAACCCTAAGAAAGGTCAAGAAACTGAAATCAGGACAAAACCCCAGAAAGAATCAGAGACTGTATTACTGCAAATGAAATAAACCCTGAATGATCACCAAAATATCAACTTATCAGATATCTTCAAAGAAAAAAAGTGCATAGAAACAAGAATAGGAGACTTCAACATTGACTGTGCTCTGGATGAGGAAACACAAGTGAATATCATGACATAAATAAATTTGGAAATTTTGGGAAACCCTACTATGATTCCTTGATTAGGAGGGATAGGATTATTCAGAGGGAATATAATAACCCTCTGTGGAAGACTTACCGAGATATCTATGATTTCTCATGGAACTTCGACAGAGGAAGATATTGAGGTTGTTAAATTCGTTGAGAATAGCGCCTCATTTGCTATGTTATTAGGAAAACCTTGGATTGAGAGAAATTAAACTAGAAGAAAGGAAGAGGAAGCTTTAGAACAGAAGAAGAAAGAACTAAGAGACTTCATGATGAAGAGGATATCACACTTGATTGAAGAACAGGATAACAAATCGAAGCTATTTAAAGCCAGCCACTTAGATGTCGAAGTTGAAATAACACAAGAAGACTCACCGAAGAGTGTAGCACCTACCCCAGACAGAGAATAAGTATTACTCTCTAACCCTATGAAAGACCATCAACAATGCAAAGTTACTATGCTAAAAGGAGATAAGAATGGAAAGAGGAATGTCGAGAAGAAGATTACATGGAAGAAGGCTAGAAAGCTCAGTAAGAAGAGGGCAAAGATAGAAAATTTGTAGAATGTTTCAGAAGGGATTTCACAGAAGGAAGGTTTACAAAACTAGAACTTCACTAAGACATCAAAACAATGCAACATGGCAAAGCAATATAGCCATTGAAAGAATTATAATTGTTAGCTCGATGCCCCAAATGGTTATAACAACAATTATGACTAGAGATCTCACCATCGGACCATTGGGACTGCACTGTAATGGACAAAACTGAATTGATGAAATCCTTTTGTCTATTGGAGAAGTTCTATTACATTAATGTCTACTTATTCTGTCGATTGTTGCACCGAGAAATTTTTTTTGAATTGTATCTGATCCAACAAGAGAACTCATTGCTACCATGATGTGTTTATTGAGATTGACACCTATTCCATTTCTTTAAGCATTCATCCATCCACCTGAGTTATTTGATCTAAGCGTGCATGTCGGATGAGCTCAACGCCATAGAGAAATTCGTCGAAGAATTTCTAATCAACCTTAAAGCTGAGAAGGTGATGTCCATCAGATCTCAAGCCTCCCCGTTGACTGCTCATGGATCCAGACCATCCCGACCTACAACAGAGAAAAAAACAAAGCACATAGATGACCTAGAAAACACGAAGTTAATCCCAACTATCCTGCTCAACTACATCCCTCCTTTGGCTAGCACAGTGAGTTGTGATAGTGTCCCAAGAGACTTTGATTACACTATGGTTACTGCGTACCTCCCGAATGGGATACATGCAGTTAGAACGCAATAGGATAAGATCACAACATTAAAATTCAACGACTTCAACCTAGGGGACTACAAGAACTACAACATTCTCACTCCTTACAAGTATTTGACTAGGACGAAGGGGAAGAACTTGAAAATAATGCCCCAGCCATGGACTATGAACCTCGCACAGTCCACCCTCTTTAATGTGATGAAGATTCCACACTTTGGAAGGAACCAAGAGGTTAACACGTGTGTTAATATCCTTCTCTCATGTTACCATGGTGGATGTATATGGCTAGACCGACACATCATAGTCGATATGACATTGATCCATAGGATCACTAGATTGAGCATGCAAGGACCCAATCCACAGGACTTCTACCCAGGGAAGGCTACAGATCGTGCATTAGCATAGAGGATCGAAGACACATATGGATATTTATAAAAGTGGATGCTAGGCTACAAGATAGCTTCTATCCAGAATGGCGTTGTACGTCTTCCCTGCTATCTGATCGCAAGAAATATCGTGAGAAATAATAGACCTACACAAATCACAAGATTCATTGTTGACCTCGCCGGGAAATGTGTAGAAGGACTCTAGATGAACTGGGAAAAGTACCTAGTCAAAGAACTAGAATTGGAATACCATGAAGCTCAAGATCAGGGCTATGAGATCCAATTTAGCTGGCTCCTGATCCTCATAGCATTTTCTACTTGGGATATGATGGAATATGCGACCTTCCTAGAAATTGAACCATTCGAACCACTTGCTCCGAAGTTTTCCATGCTCTAGTACTCGAGAGATATGGGAAAACAATGGCAATCAAACACAACATTCCACATGTACTATATCCAGTTGAAGAGGGCTATCAAGGTTGTCCCTTGCATGACGTTGAACACCCTGCACTAGTTCATACCTCTCATGAAGTTCTGTGCAGATTGATACTTCATTTATATCACTGTGCACACAGATGAGCATAAAGAAGATCTTTAGTCATACTATAATCTCATAGAGGAGGACCTCGACGAGATAACTAAGGATTGGTCTGCAGATCTCCTTATCCCTATTGAACCTGTAGAAATGTCTGATCCCAAACTAATTGGTAGCTCAGATTCCACTCACGATACACCTAGAACCAACAAAAGGAAGAAGATCGAAGAGGTACAAAACCTAAGTAGCACATCAGAAGAAACCACTTCAGAATCACCGAGACGAGGAGGTGATAATGAAGTAGATAGAGGAGATATGAATGACAAAGAATATCAATAGAAGCAAAGTGAAGTAACATAGCCTAGGGATCTTGTTGATGAGGTTGATCCCTCAAAGAAAATAAAGGTTTCCCCCATGAAACCTACCTCATGGAAGAAGTAAAGAGCGATAAAAACCATGATGCAAACCATGCTCATGGTTGATGACTTCAACTTCTTCATCATAGTTGTAGCAGATGCCTAACAGGATGTCTTGTAGAAACATGAAGCCAAGAAAGAGGAGATGTATGAAAGAATCGAGGTTGAACTCAGAGGGGTACATCAGGCCCTTCAATCCAGCCGTGCAGTATCCAATGCACCCCCTCCATCAAAAGCACCCAAGTTGGGAGATGAGCCTACCCAACTCCACAGACTAGCTGATGTGACTGAAGCTCTCCTTCATCACACACAAGAAGAAATAGAATAGGCCACAGAGGCCCTAAAGCAGGTGAAAAAATTAGTCATATAGTAATGTCGAGTTGCGCAGTAGGAGAAGGTTTCTCTCCAAACAAAGTTTGAAGAGAAGAAAGAACAAATCTAGCAAGAGAAAGAGCAGTTGCTTGCAGAGAAGCTCAGAGTCAAATAAGAAGTCAGCAAATCACTTCACTCTGTGATAGGCTTAGAGAAAAAAGTGGAAGCACTAGTAGCGAATCAAGTAGCGCAACTTGAGGAAGCTATCCAGTAGCTTCAACAGAGAGTCCTAGATCTGGAGCTATGAATAGTTCCCAACACTCCACAGGATGTACAAAATAAAAGACAAGCAACTTCTCGAAGCACAGTTGAGAGAATCAAGCCCCTCGCCATGGAATGTAAACAGCTGAGTGATCGTAGTGCCCAGACTTATGAGAGACTCACTAAAGACCTTGAACTAAAGGCACTGGATTCACAACTCCAGGAGGCAAAGAAGCAAGCATCGACAGTACAGGAGAAGTTGAATCTCCTTTTAGTATTTGAGAGGATGAAGCAATCCCAAGAACAATGCATTGCTCAACAATAGGTCCATGCCATTCAAAGCAGAGTCATGGAAGTGACTCATAGGCTCCAACCAATCCAGGACAAAGCTTGCCAACTATTCACAGAGATTGAAGGCCGAGGAGGAGAACTGGAGAAAGTCGTCACTACAACTAAACAATGCTTAAAGGTACCTATCAACAAAACAATTATCCAAGAGTTTGCCGAGAAGGAGGCCTTGGCGCAGCAACATGTCGAAGCAGCTTGAGCCAAGCTCAAGACTTTTGAAGTAGATCTACCCAAATAAGAGTGACTTGGGACAAGTTACATGTGAGTGTTGGGGGCCTGTTGCCCCTTGACCAAGTTTTGAGGATCATTGGTCATGTTTGACCTACTTTTGGGACTTCGACAGGATGTTGAAGGTGGAGCGCAAGTCGAAGTGGAGATCATGGGATATCGGCCCCTTTTTAGGGATTTTTGGGTTTTGGGCTTATGTAACGGGTATGGGGATGTTAGCCCATGGGGTTACTGATGTTTAGGCCCTTTTTTTAGTGTATAAATAGATAGTTAGGCGATGTAAGCTAGTGGAAAGTGTGTGATGCTAAGTTCTAAGTGAAAGTAATAGTTGTAATTGATTTGTGCATACTGTATGAGACTTTCAAGGCTAAGTGCAAGTGACTGTGCAAAGGATTTGTGCTATGACCTAGCTCTTGGAAGGAGGATCTAGCAGAGTGTGCGCATATCTCCTATCCTATGCGGAGTAGGATTTTGAGGCTCTGTGCATGTAGTTGATTGGAAAAAGACAATAAATAAGAAGAAGAGTTGGTGGACGTAGCCACAGGCTAGGGGTGAACCACATATATCCTGTGTTGCTATGATTTGTGTGATGTATTGATGTGTTTATGTGTTTACTTTCTTAAGTGCTTTGATATAGATAAATGATAGATATATTTGTTGATTCTTTTTTCATAATAGTATGGATGAATGCTCGATCTAACCTATATGAATGTGCTTAGTGCTTGAATATGCTAGATCTGGGTGAATACTATGATGCTCTATAATTAGGGTTTTATCTGCAAAGTAGATACTAGTTAAATACTGATGAACTGTAACTGCTAAGTGTTATGTTAAGGTGTTGTAATCATAGATCGGTGTCCTAGCCAAGGTTGCAAACATCTGAGTCCTGAAACCACCCCTTCCTCTACCTTGAGTGAGACTTCATCTACTTCGCAGGTGTTACCGAAAGGGCCGGTAGTTAGGGTTTTGTTGGTGCGCTCTTGAGCGTTGAACCCTGGGCCTACCCCTATGCCAACAATAGTACATATTGTTTCCTAGTGATGGAACCAAAATAAGTCCAAACACATCATTGTGCACCAACTGTAAAATTTCCTCTTCCCTCATTGCTCTAGAGGGAATCTTAGCCAATTTTTCTTCCCACGTACATAATGTTCACATAAATCAAAATCCAGAGAGAAATTAGACATACCTTCAACCATAATTTACCGTGTATTAGTCGAAGTCCCTTCTCTTCGATATGCCCTAGTCTTTGATGTCAAAACATATTATTTTCTCTTGAGACTGTAGGAGATTTTTTCTTCTTTATATCCAATCTCAGGAACAATGGAACTATTTAACCCATCACTAATAGTGATTCACTTAAGATTATACAAAGTTCCAAATTGAAATACCTTAAGAAACACCATTTCTCCTTGAAAATTTCTACATGTTTCTTTCTCAAATACTGTTTTTACCCCTGCATCGTCCATTTTTCCCACATAAATCAAATTTTTGGCCAATCCTAGGATGTACAGAACACTAGAGACTTTTCTAATCCTTCCATCCATGAGCTTCAACTTGACTTTTCCTCATATTATTATTTTGGTTGTCGAGGTATCACCTAGAAAAACATCACCTGCATCATACCTTTCATATTTGCAAAACCACTCCCTGTGAGGATTCATATGAAAGGATTCACCTAAGTCAACCAACCATGCCACATGATCTGCATGTGTGCTTGAATAAGAAAAGCACACATCCCCTCCTTCTTTCGTAGAGGTTTTTCTTATGGAAAAGGAGCATCTTCAAATCCCTTCCCTCTCTCAACACAGGGGCATACCCAGGGTTCCAACGCACCAACAAAACCCTAACTACCATCCCTTTCAGCAACACCTACGAAGCAGATGAAGTCTCACCCAAAATAGAGGTAGGGGTGGTGGCAAGACTCAAGTGTCTGCAACCTTATCTGGGACACATATCTTTGATTCTAACACTTAGAATTTTTTTTATCATAGATCATTCATCAGTATTTAACCCTCATGGCACTCCGCAGATGGCGCAGAGCACTGCAACATTCACTTAGATCTATGTTAATTTATCACTTAGGAACAACAAAATAGGTCTAGCACTCAACACTTTCATATATGTCAGATCTACATACATACATCTAAGAAGCACAAAGAAAAGTATATCTATCTAAGTATATTATAGTAAATCACAACACATGGAAAGAGACAAACACATTAGGTTGAGGCATTGAGCACAACACACAGGTTTACCATGGTTCACCCCCACCTTGTGGCTACATCAACAAAGTCTTCTTCTTGTTTATTAGCTTTGGTCAATCTGATTACAGCACAGAGATCAAACTTGTACTCTGCATAGGACAGGATATCTGCATGCACCTTTCTATATCCTCATTCTTCGAGTAGATCTAGCATAGATCCTTCTTACAATCTGTGCACTCAACACTTACAACACTTTCACTCATCTCTGCAAGTCATTCACACAGTATACACAAATCCTTTACTAACACTTAGCTTATTGGCCTCTCTTACATTGCCTAGCTACTTATTTATACTTTACAAAATAGGCCTAAACATGGGTAAACCCATGGGCCGACATCCAATACCCATTACATTATCCCCCAAAACCCAAAAAGGACCCAAGAAAGGGGTCTAGCTTCCACGATCTCCGCTTCACATTGTGCTCCATCTTTGACAAGTTGTCGAAGTTCCAAAAATGGTCAAATATAACCAAGTGTTTCCTCAAACTTGGTCAAGGGCCAATAGGCCCCCATTGGCATAGGGGTAGACCCAGGGTTCAATGCTTCAACAATGTACCAACAAAACCCTAACTACCGGCCCTTTCGGCAACACCTGCGAATTAGATGAAGTCTCACCCGAGGTAGAGGCAGGGGTGGTTGCAAGACTTAGGTGTCTGCAACCTTAACTGGGACATAGATATGTGATTCTAACACTTAACAAACACTTTACCATAGATCATTCATCAGTATTTAACCCTCATGACACTCTGAAGATGGTGCGGAGCACCGCAACATTCACTTAGATCTAGGTTAAGTTAGCACTTAGCAACAAAAAAATAGGTCTAGCACTCAACACTTTCATATATGTCAGATCTACATCCATACATATAATAAGCACAAACAAAAGCACATATATCTAAGTATATCATAGCAAATCACAACACATGGAAAAAGACAAACAAATTAGGTTGAGGCACTGAGCACAACACAGGTTTACCGTGGTTCACCCCCACCCTGGGGCTACACCCACAATGTCTTCTTCTTCTTTATTAGCTCTGGTCAATATGATTACAACACATAGCTCAAACTTGTACTCTGCATAGGATAGGAGATCTGTGCACACCTCGCTAGATCCTCCTTCCTCAAGTAGATCTAGCACCAAGCCTTCTTACAATCTGTGCACTCAACACTTACAACATTTGCACTCAACTCTGCAAGTTGGTCACACATTATACACAAATCCTTTAATATCACTTAGCTTATTGGCCTCTTTTACATTTCCTAGATACTTATTTATACTTTACAAAATAGGCCTAAACATGGGTAAACCCATGGGTCGACATCCCATACCCATTACATTATCCCCCAAAACCCAAAAAGGACCCAAGAAATGGCTCTAGCTTCCACGATCTTCGCTTCGCATTGTGCTCCATCTTTGACAAGTTGTCGAAGTTCCAAAAATGGTCAAATATGACCAAGTGTTTCCTCAAACTTGGTCAAGGGCCAATAGGCCCCCAACACTAACCTATGACTCATCCCGAGTCACTTATTTCTAGGTAAAGGTTCCTCAAAGGTCTCGAGCTTGGCTCGAGTTGCTTTGACTTGTCTCTGTGATACTGCTTCCTACTCAGTGAACTTCTAAACAACTGCTTCGCTGATAGGTCCTTCCAGCTGCTACTCGACTGTAACAACTACTTGTTCCAGTAGTGTTCCTTGGCCTTGAATTTCTTCAAAAAGTATATAGGCCTCCTCCTATCTTGAGTAGAGTTTCTGGGTGACTTCCATCACTCTGTTCTGCATGGTAAGAACAAGTTGTTGGGTAGTTTGTTGTTCCTAGGATCTCTTCATCCTCTCGATAGGTGACAGGAGCTTGAGTTGTGCCTGTATTGTATCTGCATGCTACTTTTCTTCTTGGAGTTGGGACTCCAATTTATTCAACTTTGGGTCTTCAGATATTTGTTCATATATTTGCGCACTTCTGTTACTTAGTTTTTTGCATTTTGCAACAAGTTTTCTAATCCTCTCGACTGCACTCTGAGCGTCCAATTCTCGCTGGTCGTGCACTTTTTGCGGAGTCTATGGTATGGTCTGAAGCTCTAATTCCATGACCCTTTGTTGACGTTGTTGAATAAATTCAGCCATCTTCATCACTTGACACTCTATTGGATTTTCGGCCTTCTGCTCTAAGCCGGTCACAGAGAGAAATTATCTATTGACTACTTCTTCAATTATGATCTTCTTTGCGAGCAGATGCTCTTTCTCTTTTTGGACCTTCGCTTGGTCTTCTTCAAATTTTTCTTGGAGAGCATTCTTCTCTTGTTTTGCTTCTTGACGTTGCTCAATAATTTCTTCCTGTACCTTGTTGAGGGCCTAGGTGGTCTACGCTTTTTCTTCCTAAGCACGTCAAAGGCGTACTTCAATTATATCAACAATCTTGTGGAGCTGGACTAATTCATCTCCTTCTTATGTTGTTCCTTCATCATTACCTTCTTCATTTGGCGTAATGGAAGTCGTCCTTACAGATATACTATCTATATCCTATACCTCCTCGAGCTTCTTCGTCTCCTTTGTCTTCTTTGTTCTACTGGGCCTAGGTGTATCTTGCGCAGATTCTAGGCTGTCGATGTTTGAAATTTATATGAGGTCTACCGAAACAAGGAGGTTCATCGACCACTCCTTGGTGATCTCTTCCAGGTCTTCTTCTGTCAGCTTATAGTAGGACTAGAGCTATTCTTGGTGCTCATTAGCATGTGGGGTTAGGTATATAAAATGGCGGTCCGCGCTGAACTTTATCAGAGCTTGGAACCTCTGTAAAGTGTTCGGGGTTATGCAAGGTTCACTTCTTATGGCTGCTTTCAGTTGATTATAATATACATGGAAAACGACATTCAATTTCCATTTCTTTCTCACGTCATTCGAGTACCACAAGGTACTGAACTTTGCAGCTAGTGGCTCAAAAGAGTCAAGGTCCAGGAAAGTTGTGCCTTCTAATAGCTCCCATGCAACAAAGGCGATCAGTATCAAGAGCCAACTAAAATGGAATTCATGCCCCTGATCCTGAGCTTCTCTACAGTCAATCTCCAGTTGATTCACCAGGTACTTCACCCAGTTCATCCGTAGTCCCTCTGCGGACTTTCCTGCGATGTCAACTACAAATCCTGATACTTGTGTTGGTCGATTCTTACGTACCATATTCCCTGCGATTAGTTAGCATGCAAGGCACACTGCACCACTTTTAATAGAATCTACCTTGTAGCCTCTCACCCCTTTCTCAACATCACCATAGGCCTCTTTTATCTTCTGCGCAAGAGAGTGGTTTGCGGTCTTTCCAGGATAGTACTCATTGGGATCAGGGCCCTGCATGCTAAGCCCGATGATCCTATTGATCAGCATTAGATCAAAATTTATGCAGCATTCTAACCATAGGTATCCTCCATGGTAACTTGCTAGCAGTGACTTTACACAAGCATTCACCTCTTGGTGTCTTCCGAAGTGCGGTATTTTCATAACATTTAGCAGAGTATACTGCGCGAGGTTCATCGTCCATTGTTGCAGGATGAGCTTCAATTTCTTTCCCTTAGTTCACGTCAAGTACTTATATGGGGCAAGCATGATATAAAATTTACGGTCCCCCAAGTTGAAGTCACAAAAATTCAACACTGTAACCTTGTCTTGATCTGCGTGGTACGTGCGTACTCCCTTTGGTAAATATGCAGTTACTAGGGTATATTCAAAATATCTAGGGACACTGTCCCTACCAATCTCACCGCTCAGAGGGGGTATGTAAGCTGGTAGAATGGATGGAACTAACTTTGCGTTGGCTATGTATTCCTTATGCTTAGTTCTCGTCTCTGTGTTGGCTCGAGATGTTCCAGTTCAAGCAGTCGACGGGGAGGCTTGTACTCCTCTCGTCGATGAGGCTTGGACTCCTGTGGACATTCTTCTTTTCGATATGACTCTCTCAGTCATTAAATCGAGAAGGACTTCTGTGATGGATTCCTCAAGTGCGGTGAGATCGTCAAACATACACACTCGAGAAATATAAGCGGGGTCACGATGATTTCAAAACACTACACTAGGGTGAACAATATTCTTGCAATGATCACTGTATACAATTACGAGTTATGTGGGCTTCAAGTTTTCTGTTGGAAAAAGTGTTCTTCCTATGCGGCGCGATGAGCTAAATAGGAAATTCATCAATGGTTTGGTTGCAACGGGTATGAAGCTTTCATGAATGTTGATCCATCCATTATGGCACGGTCCAACGTTCTTGTGGTGATCCTTTAATTCTTTTATGTCCATTCGGGGAAGAAGTCGAATGAGTATATCAGTCCAATGAATATATTGTTGTGCCATGGTTAAGTTCTAGATGTCATTGTTCTGATATCTCGGCGAAGCTCAATTCCTGTGATTTTTCCTTCTCCAAAGTTTCCTCCAGAACTTTCTATAAATTTTCGATCTTGGCTCTCTTCTTACTTAGCTTCCTAGACTTCTTCCCAGTGAGCTTCGTCTTGGTCATCCTTTTTCCATTATGAGTCTTATCTTCTCTCAACATAGTCACTTCGTGCTACTAAGGTTCTTTCTTCAGATCCAAGGGTAATACTCCTTCATCATATGGATTAGGTATTTCGATCTTCTGTGGTTCCTTTAATGCTCTTATAGCTTCAACATCTAGGTCCTTGGTGTTCAAGAACTGAGATATGTTCTCTTGTTCTTCCATCAAGTAGGCAATCCTTCTAGTCATAAATTCCATGAGTTCTTTCTTCTTCTGTTCTAAGTCTTCCTTTTCTTCTTTTCTCTAGATCTAGTCTTTTTCAATCCAGATCTTGCCTAAAAAGGCTAGAAATGGGGCACGGTCCTCAATAAATCCAATGACTTTGAGCTCTTCCTCTGTTGAAGCTCCATGGGTACTTGTAGCTATTTGGGTAATTTTGCCACATAGGGTTACCATTTTTCCTTTAAAAAACCCTATTCTTCCTAGTGAAGGAACCATAGCAGGCCTTCCTAGGGTTTCCCAAGTACTTTCTATCATAATGTTCATCTATTTTCCCTCATCTATAGCACAGTTGATGTTGAAGTGACCTTTTATTACTTCGATTTTCTCCTTTTCTTTTAAGATCTCTGACAAACTGACATCTTTATGTTCATCTAGTGTTTCTTTCATTTTCAGTAACATAATCTTTGATTCTTTTTGGGGTTCTTCTATAATATTAGTCTCTTGACCTTGCTCCATATTCAACTTTTCAAGTCTAGTAATCATTCTAGGGAAATCTAGTACTTCATGGTCCATAGCCTTACAACAGAGGCAACTAGGGTTTCTCCTAGGGAATTCCTTAGAAAGATGTCATGGTCTTCTGCAATTGTAACAAAGAGTTAATCCTCTTTTTCTCTTCCATGATCCACAACTTTTCTTGTACTATGCGCTAGGATCATGATGGCGAGCTTGCAAAAATTTCTTTCTAGGATCCTGCATCCATTGGTTAGTCCAAAAATTATTTCTATGAATAGGTATAACATATCTTTCATTATTCTTATCATATCTATTCATATCAAATGTTCTTTTATCTAACAATGCTCTAGTTTTCAAGCTAGGACAAAATATATCAAGCATACCTAAATCCATACTTTATAAACAAACATTTTCACTTCTTTTACTTCTATAGATTACAAAGCTTTTAGATCTAAGAACTTTTAACTATTCTTACCTTTATCAGAGCACAAAGCTTACATATCTTACCTCTTTCTATAGATCTGACTTAGACACTTCCACTTTAACCTTTCTTAGAGCACAAAGCATTCAGATCTAACTTCTTTTCTTCATATCTATCCTTCCTTCTTCGGCACAAAGATTTTTGGATCAAATGGATCACTGCGCACTAGGGCACAGGTCCATGCACAGAGATTTTACAATTTTAGGATGAACTTTCTGCATAAAGATTCTTCTTCCTCAGTTCCCAACAATCACAATTTCAAGTCCCGACAATGGAACCATTTGTTGGCACAAGGGCAGACCCAGGGTTCAATTATTCAATAACGCACCAACAAAACCCTAACTACTGACCCTTTTAGAAACACCTATGAAGTAGATGAAGTTTCACCCGAGGTAGAGGCAGGGGTGGTTACAAGACTCAGGTGTCTGCAACCTTAGCTGGGACACAGATCTATGATTCTAACACTTAGAAAACACTTTAGCATAGATCATTCATAAATATTTAACCCTCATGGCACTCCTTAGATGGCATAGAGCACCGTAACATTCACTTAGATCTAGGTTAAGTTATCACTTAGCAACAACAAAATAGGTCTAGCACTCAGCACTTGCATATATGTCATATCTGCATCCATACATCTAAGAATCACAAAGCAAGGTAGATCTATCTAAGTATATCATAGAAAATCATACCACAAGGAAAGAGACAAACACATTAGGTTGAGGCACCGATCACAACAAACAGTTTTACCATGGTTCACCCCCACCCTGGGGCTACATCCACAAAGTCTTCTTCTTCTTTATTAGCTTTGGTCAATCTGATTATAGCACAGAGCTCAAACTTGTACTTCGCATAGGACAGGAAATCTACGTGCACCTCGCCAGATCCTCCTTCCCCTAGTAGATCTAGCACATAGCCTTCTTACAATCCATGCACTCAACACTTACAACACTTGCACTCAGCTCTGCAAGTCAGTCACACAGTATACACAAAGCCTTTACTAGCACTTAGCTTATTGGCCTCTCTTACATTGCCTAGCTACTTATTTATACTTTACAAAATAGACCTAAACATGGGTAAACCGATGGGCTGACATCCCATACCCATTACATTATCCCCCAAAACCCAAAAAGGACCCAAGAAAGGGGTCTAGCTTCCACAATCTCCACTTCATGTTGCACTTCATCTTTGACAAGTTGTTGAAGTTCCAAAAACGGTCAAATATGACCAAGTGTTTCCTCAAACTTGGTCAAGGGCCAACACACACATCCCCTCCTTCTTCTGTAGAGGTTTTTCTTATGGAAAAGGAGCATCTTCAAATCCCTTCCCTCTCTCAACACCTTTGGATCTACATTGCTTCTTGTAGTGCCCTTCTTTTCCACATCTCCAACATACCTTTACAAAACTAATAGGAGATTTATATCTTCCATTAGATTTAAATCTCCCACTTGAAGACTTAGATCTATTTCTTTCCTGGGAGCGTCCTCTTACAAATAAAGCACCTGCACCTTTTCCTTCCATGTTCTTCTGTGTCATCTCCTCCAACAACAAATATGAGACTACATCATTGAAACTTAAAGTAGTTGTATTACTACCTATGAACACAATCAAACTATCCCAAGAGTCTAGTAAAGAGTGCAATATACTGATACACTTCTCTTCATCAGAAATATTGATATCAACAGATAATAAGTAACTTACCATTGTATTGAAGGCATCTAGATGCTCTGTCACTGAGTATCCATATTTCATCCTTAGGTTATACAACTTATTTCACATGAAAACTTTGTTTACCAAGGACTTATATTGATACAAAGTCCCCAAATTAATACATAAATCTTTGGTCGTATCTTCCCTTGACACATTCAATAATACTAAAACCAAGAGACACAACCAGATTGTTCTCTTCTCCTTCCAATCCAAATTTTCCCATTCTTCTGCTGACGTTCCTTTAGGTGTAGTACCTGAATCCACAATGATCCATTGATCTTTGTCCACCAACAAATGTTCCATCTTGAGATTGCACACCTCAAAAATTTTCCCCTTAAACTTCTCGATATTTATTTTCCAACTGCTCACCATTTATTTTCACCTGAAGAATCAATACTGTAGATCTCCCACTTTAATAAGGAAAGGATTATCATATACCCAAGACAAACCCTTTGTTGTACATATTGTCATTTATGTCAATAGTCGATGTGATGATTTGTTGTTAATGATGAATTACCACAAATGAGATTATCATAGTCGATCGTTGATCTACTTCAGTGTCTTCATAACTGTTGGATCAATTTTGAGTGGAAGGACAGGATAAGTGAGACAAAACGATTGATAATTTGATTAACCGAATACTCATCATCCATCGGATCAAACCCAAATTCTCTTCAACCATCATATCATTTCGAGTAGAAGGATAGGATAAGTGAGGTAAAATATCTGAGATCTCATTTATGCGAATTTCCTTTAGCCACTGGATCATCCTAAGTGGAAGGACATGATAAGATAGAAGAGTTGCACCGTAGATAGATCAAGCCATCAATCTAAGAACACGATCGACGAACAATGTTTAGTTTGGGTCTAAAGTTGCGAGGAGGTTACACTCCAGAGAAATCTCACTTTAAGAATTCAGTTTGAGATTCGAAATACTCGAAGCCTGGAAATCCGAAATGAATAAGGACCATTGGATCAGGGTTGTTGGTCAGCAGACCACATCAACAAGGACACATGGCAGACCACTTCATAAGACCACGTTAGCAGACCACGTCTACAAGGACATGTGGTAGACCATGTAAACAGACCATGACAACAAAAGACATGTGGAAGACCATGTCAGTAGATCATGACATCAAAATACATGTGGCACACCATGTCAGTAGACCACATCAGTAGACCATGACAACAAAACACGTGTGGAATACCACATCAGCACACCATGATAGTAAAAGACATGTGCCAAACCATGTCAGCAGACCATGTCAACAAATACATATGGCATAATCAGATGATGACAAGCGTCAAGAGGAAATTAGATCGTGCCATGAAAACAAGTGACATAAGAAATTTATGTCACTCTGGGAGAATTACTTCAGGAGTTCTACCACTAGCACTTGCACAAAGCCCCGAAGTCCTGAATGTTGAAGTGTACATGAGACGTCCGATATGAATATCACTTCGAGAGCATTCTCGACCATCAATCTACTACAGTGGAAGGATATTGTAAGTGGAAGAATTAATCGATAGCAAGTGGTCCCCATCATTTATGACTTACTCAATCGGTGATCACTCCAGAGGAAAGAAGAGGTTGAGATTTAAAATCTCCAAAGTCCAGAGGCCCGAAGGAGATCTTGACCGGCGATTTGATGCCAGGTGTACTCTCAACCGCTGATCAAAATACAGTGGAAGGATAACGTAAGAATAATAGTCAAAGTCTAGAAGTAAATGGTGGCCATCCATCTCATTGCTTGATTAAGTCCTGGCCATCGGATTAAGCAATGAAAGGATAAATATAAGGATCGTATATGACCATTGATTTGGTTCTGTAAAATAAACATAAACCGTTTGATCTATTCAAGAAATCTAATTCAGAAGTTTTGAAAGGTTTCAATCCCAAAAGTTCTGAATGGTGAAGTGCCGAAGTTCCGATAGTTGTCCATCTCCTCATAAGAATGAATTGTGACCATTGATTTTGATAAAGCGCTCAAGCGTTCGTTTGGTATAGTGTCTGGTCACCGTCATTAATCATATGAAATAAGAAATAAAGGAAAAATATAATAAATCGATTAATATATAAGCATGTGGTTCTACACCTCTGATCATATGGTTTGAAGGAAGTGCCTCATACATGTTTCATTCGACAGTGAGTTACACCAGAACAACATAGAGAATCGTTAAAAGATCAAATATGATCTATTGGTGAAACAAGAATGCAATATAAGCATGAGTACAATCTAATGAGTTGATCCATGTCTGTGATCAACTCATGAGGAAAAAACGAACCGATACGCAGTCATGATTACAAGAGAGTTAAATCATGAAAACATGAATAAAGAAATAAAAAGAAAAAATGATATTAACTAAAGTTTAAAGATTATCATTTTAAATGAAAAGGTACAATAGTTCAAATATCAAAAGACACAATGATTCAAATTCACACCAGTTGGAAGACTATATAAACAAAAAGGAATTGTGAGAAGATTGTAGTTGAATTTGTTGAAGTATATATGTTTATATATAATGTATTGAATGAAAGTTCATTCTATCAAGTTGGTTCCTGTTTACAAGTTGGGTCTTGTATGAGGATTGGATTCCTCACATCTCAATTGGATCTGAGATCAACAAGGTGGAACTTGTTATGACAATTGGATTCTTCATTTATCAATTGGATTTGAGAACTACAAGCTAGGTCTTGTAACATAGAGATAGGTCTCTCATAATTTTATGAAGATGATATTCCAAGATTCATCTTATGTATTCATTCAACTTAAATAAATAAATAAAGTATTTATTGTTATATATATTGATTGAGAAAATGAAATAAGTATTTTTTGTTCAGTTACTTTGTGAAAAGTGGAAAATTTTCCTAAGTTTTGTGACACTGATTCACCCCCCTTCTCAGTGTCAAGTACCCATTTCAAAAATTGGTATCAGAGCGGGTTCCTTCAGCACAATTTAAACACTGAAGGTAGATTCAAAAGAAATGGGTGGACAAATTTCTATCTCCACAAATGAATCTCCCTTATTTGATGGAACATATTATTTATCATGGAGAGAAAATATGAAAAGATATCTAAAGTCAAGAGGATCTGGATTTTGGGATTCGGTAGTAAGTAAGCCCTAGCACTTAACTACTTCAAAGAGAAAATCCAAAACTGCAAAAGAAGCAAAGAGAAACAATTAAGTAGCCTTAAAAGAAATTCAAGATGGATTGTCAGACCAAGTCAAAGAAAAGATGAAGCACTACAAATCTGCTAAAGACTTATGGCTCCAACTAGAAAATTGTTATTAGAATGAAACACAAGAAGAAAATAAATCCTATCAAAGTGAGAAACACGACTCAGATACAGAGGATTCCTGTTAGAATAAAGAACAAGACTCTAATGAAGAGTTTTCCTATCAGAATAAAGAACAAAATTCAGAAGAAGAGAGTTCTTATCAAGATAATGAAGAAAATAAAGAAAAAAAAAATTGCAATTAGATTGAAGAACACAATATCAGATTGAAAAAAAAATTATCATATCACAATTTAAACATTTAGTGGCACACTTATCCTAGGATCCACAAATAAATAGCATTATACTTCTTTAGATAATTGTTCAACCTTGCAATTAAGTTTC
>JZKD02S2116581.1:164977-193750 GCA_000966675.3 Picea glauca
GTCAAATCAAAATTTAAGGAAAAAATGTGGTGTGATAAAGAGTTAGAGGAAAAAATAAAATTAATGTATTATAAAGATGTAATCAACCCTAATCTAGAAGATCAAAATTATCTATCTGTTTTGCCAAGTGTGAAGAAAAAAATAAGCATTGCTAAGGTAAGAACAAATTCTCACGAGATCCATAGTGAAATTGGGCGTTGGTTAATTCCTAAAACGCCATGGGATGAAAGAGTGTGTCACCTTTGTGACAAGAAGGTTGAAGATGAAAAACACTTTCTCTTAGATTGTCCAGCCTATACCCATATTAGATCTCATTTTCAAAATATTGATCACACTACCAACCTTCCTAACTTCTTAACTCAACAAAAGTATGGTGATCTTGGAAAGCTTTTCTTAATGTTTTTCGAGCACAAAAACAAAATTTTTAAGAATCACAAGTAATCACTTACCCTCTTAAAGTTCGATAGATTAATTAAGTCTTAGTAAACATTAATTATTATCATCATCATAAACAATAATTTAATATAATTTATTTATTTTAATAAATCATTAACTATATTATTATATTAATATAATCTAATTCAAAATAGAAAAAATCAATAAATTAATTCTTAGGCAGGGACTAGCCACTCCGTGGCTTTATCTCCCTTGTTTTTGCTTTTGACAATAATGACATGCGGATAATCAAGAAATGAATATCATATAAATAATTTAAAGAGGGAGGAAGATTTATATGGTTTAAAATATTAATGGAATAATATAAAAGTTGTATTATTATTCAAAAGGATATGTCATTTAATACATTTTTATGATACTATTTAATGATTGTTATTTGAATATATATATATATATATATATATATATATATATATATATATATATATATATATATATAAATAAAAGGATAAAAACATTCATACATACATGTACATACATTAAGAAAATCATTAAAATCATCAATTTAAATTAAATTAAGTATTTGAGAATATCATAAGTCAAAATAAGAAATCATAAAAATTAATTTTATATTAACACGTAAGAGAATGTCATCTATGTGGAGTGTACTAGTAGTTTTTTTTAGTAGAAAATTTCTCCATATATATTAATATAAGTTGTTCTCAAAATTAGAGTACCAAAGTACAATTACATAGTCATTTAAAGAGACTTCACCATATAAAAAACTAACACCCCCATTAAGTAGTGTTGATTCATAGTGAGTCCAAAACTTACATTACATTTCTCCTTTCTATGACAGTCTAAATAGTTCCAAAATGGAAAGCTTAAATTTCATCAAGTATAAACATAAAGTAAACATAAACAAGATAAAGTAATAACTATCCACATCCCTTCCACGGCCAGACTGCTCAGGTGTAAAGGAGAAGTGATAGTGGGGGGGGCCTCCTGGTCATCCTGCCATATGGAATATAGAATCCTTCCTTCCAGGGCCAATATTGCTTTCTTCGAGATTGAATCAACAACCTCATTATCTTCCCTATAGATATGTTCAAACTTTAAATCTTTGAAGAGGGGAATAAGGGACCTTATCTTCCGCTTCCAACCTGTAAGAGATGTAACACAAAGCTTGCACTTGTTTTTTAATCCAATCAATCACAATCTTAGAATCCTCAAGTACCTGAAGTTGTGCAATATCAATTCTAGAGGCTAATGTTAAGGTGGCTCAAGCTACAAGAAGCTCAACCCTTGTGTTTGAACCCATACCATAGTTGAATGTCCACATGTAGATAGTGTTCTCCCCAATCTTAATAATACCACCAGCTCCACTCATAGTGCCATTGTTTTGCGACGCACCATCAAACCAAGCAACATTTGGAAAAACAAAATCAGGCAGTTTTCTAATCCTTTTGGGAATAAATGATGTAGGTGTACTTGTGTCTACCTTGAGTCCATGGATAGTAGTAAACCATGCAATACATATAACTATAATACATTAGACCAAGTTTCTCTTATAAGAAATTCCTAAGTCTAATATCCTAAGTGTCCCCCACCTTGGTTATTCTTGTAAAGTCAACATGTGGGCAACTATAGGAACAAATACCACAAATAAATAACTTGCACATAAAAGATAGAGACAACAATATTTAGGTGGTTCAACCTTGAGAGAAGGAAACATCCTTGAAGCTATAATTTTTTTTTATTATTGGTAAAAGGATTCTTACATCCAATGCAATACTCTCCTCCCTGTCATGAGGTATCATGGAAAAATAATCCTCTATGATATTTAAATAGAGATCATGGACCAATAAAGTGAAATGGAAAAGATCAAGTGTTAATATAATTGAGAATACAAACCAAATCACCTAGATGTGCAAGATAGGATGATGCACATTAGATAACTCAATTATGGAATAACACCATAAGAAACACACTAAAGTCACACATGATGAGTACATTATGCCAAGTTCATCTTAATCAACCTCCCTTGAATGTATATTATCCTAACATCCCCCCTTAAGAACAACTTGGGATAGAAAGAAGGATTTAGAAAGAGACATAAGGAGAAGGAAGGATGCATTGCACATATCCCCTATTAATGGTGTTTTTTTTTTCACTTAACATATTCCAAAGATGAAGACAGTGTTGGTTGTGGAGCCTGATTATCTTCATGATTCAAAGGTCTTTCTTTTCAACCATGTTGATACCCCATGAAGACTATACACCCCAAAATACTATACACTCCTCCATGTGGGGGGGTTGCAGGGGGGGATTTCCCCCCTTGCGGGGTCCAGTGGGCTCATCCCCCCGGTTTGGGGTTTGGGGGTGAAGCCCTCGAAGGAAAAATTGCCTTGCAAATGTATATTGTAATTTCATAGTAAATCTGAACTGTTCATTATAAGGTCACAAATCTTACAGTAGAAGTTATGTTAGGCTTTTTTTCCCTAGAAGGAAACCCTCTTTTATGAGGGAATTGTATTGCAGTTGTGGATCATTGCGAATATTGTATTTTGAGAGAGTATATTGTGAGATAAATAAGAGAAAGTTACAATGGGTGTGTCGTAGGTTGTATCCCTTCATTTTTCTAGATAATAAAAAGGAAGGACCTGACAATTTCTCTGGTGGAGGTAGCACACACTAGGTGAACCACGTATATCTGTGTCTCTATTGTATTGTGTATCTTTTGTGTTTTATTTCCACATTTGTTTTGTTTTATTGTTTCATGATCCTGTTTTTCTAACAAGCCAAATCACCTAGATGTCCAAGATAGAATGATGCACATTAGATAACTCAAGTACATAAGAACACTATAAGAAACTCACTAAATTTACACATGATGAGTACATTATGCCAAGTTGATCTTAATCAACCTCCCTTGAATTTGTACTATCCTAACATCCCCCCTTAATAACAACTTGGGATAAAAAGAATGATTTACAAAGCGACATAAGGAGAAGGAAGGAGGCATTGCACATATCCCCTATTAATGATGATTTGTTTTTTCACTTAACATATTCCGAAGATGAAGAAAGATGATGCATGAGCATCCTTGGTCTTGAGAAATCAACATCACCTAAGATAAGTTAGGTTTTGTTTTTATAGATAGCATAAAGGTCAACCTTTGTTGTAGAAGACATGCTATGAAACTTTCTATAGAAGACATGCTGTGGAACTTTCTTCAAAAGAGATGCTAGGAAACTTTCTATTAAATACATGCCACAAAAAATTTTCTACATAAGTTCCTTTACTACATAAATCATTCATTAAAAATCAAGACACATAGGATGAAACAATTATTGACTAGTCCAAAAGAAGGCAACTAGTTAAGAGGAGAGGATGCACAAGGAAGTGGAGAGACAAATCATTTCATCTTCCAATCGAATCAAGTGGTGGATAGAGGCTTAAAGAAGGGATCATGATGAGAACAAGGGGATTTCGATGTGATTGGATTCAACAAGTTGATATTGGATAGAGGGTGATTTATAGAACACAAGAAATGAGGGTTTTGAAAGCTCTAAACAACAAACTGAAGGGCACGATTGCAGAACTATAGAGCATGGGAAAGTGAATGTCCAACTTGAGTTCAAAGGGTTGGAACATACGAATGTGCCTATAATGATAAATGTGGGAGGAAACAAATTCATACTACATGGTATTGTACTCAAATTACAAAAAGGTAAAGGATTTCGATCCTTGGACTGAAAGAGATCAAAATAAAATAAATTCATCTTTGGTGAATAGAAATTTCAATCCCAATTTTTTTGGTTGTTTCCTTTTTTCTGAATTTGTTTCACTGTCAATTCCTAATTATATCACTTCAATTTAATTTTGTAAACATTAGAACATTAGTTATTGTGTATTTTAAAAAGGAAAAAAAAGTGGTTCTAAAGATGATTTTGGGTGACAAAAACTGAGGATTTTTTGCATCAGGTGGCATCAGAGTTGGTTAAGTTTCTGAGAGTTGGTTTCTAGTGTTCCTGTATATCCGTGGTTGTGGAAGATAAGTTGTGGCAAACAAATACCAAAAGTAAGGACTATGGATGTTAGTTCAATTGAATACTATGAGACAACTTTAGAGAATTCCTCTGTGAAGAGGAGCAACCTAAGGAGGGGTAAGGAACCAAGAGTTTGAGGAATTGCGAAGAAGAATAGAAGAACTAGAGAATAAAAGACTTGGGGATGTTGAAGTAGACTTAGAATAAAAATTCGATATCAAAGAAGACCAAAATATTGATGAAGGAGACTTGGCAGTGTGTCTAATATCTTTTCTGAAGGACAAAGGTAGTGCAAGGGTAG
This sequence comes from Picea glauca, assembly GCA_000966675.3. Classification (NCBI taxonomy): domain Eukaryota; kingdom Viridiplantae; phylum Streptophyta; class Pinopsida; order Pinales; family Pinaceae; genus Picea; species Picea glauca. Next base: position 169,727 of record JZKD02S2116581.1, read on the forward strand.
AATTTTTGTGCTATGATGGAAGTTTGAAAGCTAAGAATCTCATTGTTTGGATAGGGGAGATTGAAAGGTACTTTGAGTATGAAATTTTTCAAGATCCTAACTGAGTTCGTTTTGCAGCAACAAAATTAAAAGGACATATTGCACTTTGGTGGGATGTTGTATAGAATGAAAGAGTGGACAATATGCATAAGAAGATTAAGACTTGGAGAAAAATGGTGAGTAAAATCAAGGAGAAATTCCTATATGTTGATTACTAGTTGAGTTGATGTAGGTAAGCACATAACTTGAGACAGAAAGAGATGTGTCTGAGAGTACACTGAATAATTTTGCAAACTGTCCCTTAGATCAGGACTAAAGGAACCAAAATGTCAAAGGGTATCCAACTATATTAATTGATTGAATTTTCAAATACAAGATGAAATGAGCACACATTACTTTTGTAATGTTGATGGAGCCTATCAAATCTATCTAAAGGTAGAAGAATTTTTTTCTAGGAGATCACATTAGAAATTTGGAGGTAAAGATCCTAGGGGCAAGAGAAGGACAAGTGTTTCAAGAGGAAATGAGAAAGAAGATGAAGAAACCAACAACTAGAATACAAGAGTAGGAAGTGGAATTGGGAGAGGCAGAGTATTTGGAGAGGTAAATGTAAGTATGCAATAATTTGCTATATATGTAGAGTATAACGTCACAAGGCATTTAAATGACCAAAGAAACAAAATATAGCAAGAAGGGATGAGTCCAGAACTTAGGTTACCTAGGAAAATGAGGGATTAGTTGGTGGACACAATGTATAAGTGATCCAAAATGGATCTGTACCAATGAATGGGTGTAAGAATATGTTATCACATAAACTTGTCAGAGTCTTGTGGGTCTATGGTTTCTACCTAGGTTTGTAATTTTTCCTTTTTCTCCTCTTTTTGCAGTTTTCCTCTCAGCTTGTAGTTTTTTTTTGTTTTCCTTCACCCATTTGATCGACTTGTTTTCCTTGTCGGCTTGTCTGAAGAGTATCGACCCTAAGCCTTTGTGTTTTCCCTAAAGACAAGTGATTCTCTTTTTACCTCTGTCATTGATCCTCTACTTTCCTGAGCCTTCAACCAGTCATCCAAGAAATTGTTCACAGGCCGCAATCGTGAGCACCAAGTGAAACACTTGAAGTAGTACAATATAAAAGAAAATCAAGTGAGTGAGCAAGATCAAGTTCCAATAGTGGAGATCCATCGGGTAGATCAAATCGACGACCTTCAAGTGATCCAGATATAAATTTATGTCGGTTTTAATGTCAGCAAGATTTTTGAAATCGCAAGGCCATCCTAGCCATCGATCCTAGGAAGAGAACGTGGCACAAGATTAGCATTTTGCTAACTTGCGGGATGGAGCAGTCAAAGGGCAGAGTCATGCGAACTCATGAAACGTGAAGTTTTGAAATGGTATGGGCCGTCCATTTAAGCAGGATGCATGGTGCTAGATCCAAAGCACAAAAAATTCATTTCAGGAAGAACGAAGTGACAAATGCCGATGGCCCAAGATCCCAAAATTCCAATGTTAATCTGGGCCGTCCATTTCAGAGGGACGTGTGTCATCCGATCTGAGGGATCACTATTTCGTTACCCGGATGGTTTGAGCATGGGGCATGACGTGAACTCGCGAACCGCGAAATTGTGACGCGCCTGAGAGTTAGGCCCACGAGCACAACCCAGGGTCATATGGAAAGTGAGGCCTAGGAGGGGTAAGCGCATGATCGAGCGACGGGAGCCTGGAGTTGTTTGAAAAGATTATCATGGCTGTCAGATTCAAGGAAAATCTAACCGTGGATCCAGATGGGCCATTTCGCAAGAAGAGCATCGGAATATTTGAGTCAAGAGGAGTGAAAACTATCGAAATGAAAAATCCAAAAAATTCATGTGGGATAAGCATGAGGTCATGGCTCAAGGTCGTGCAGGGAAAGGAAAAGAGTTGCACCAAGGAGCAAAGCACTCGATTCGGTCACCGAGAAAGATATTTATGGCCTCGAGGCGCCAGAATTGACTCAAAGGAGTTGTGAGCTTGCCTGGAACATTCATGGGTGTCAGGTCTCACCCTGATCCCTATGGAAGAAGTTAATGAAAATGGGGAAGGTGGTTGAAACCTCATTTTACCACATAAATGGAAAGCATGAAAATCTGGCCGTGGAAGGCAGACTATCAGTCGAAAGTTCCCTGTCATGGATTTTCGCATGAAGCCCATACCGATTCAATCTTGCATCTGGCAGAAGAATGCAAATGCATCCTGATAGAAGAATATGAAACACCAAGCCTTGAATACAGTGACCGTAGTGCACTTCTGTAGGGAGAAATTTTCTTTGAGTATATATACTCAGTTTTGATATTTTATTATGGTCGATGGTAGAGCAAAGCTTCCATATTGTAAAGTTTTAGTAAAGCCTCTGGCTTCTGGTTATGTATTTGTATTTGAGACTTCTTGTTTAATCCAAGTCATATTTTCTTACTCCATCTTATTATGCATCTGATACTGAATGTTCATGATTGAAGGATTCACATGGATTATTGTGACTGTGTTGTAATGGATGTTTGATTGCAGTGCTTTCATAATGTTTTCAATTTCTTGAAGCTCTGAATCCAAGAAGATCTTATTTTCTGAGTTTTTCCTCCTTAGGTTGCTGGAATACCTGATGTTCATAGTAGACCTTTACATTTTCTTCTCAAGTTCTTCCTCCTACTCACCCTTACTACAACTTGTTGACTGAAGTTAGATCAAGACCTCACCTATATGTGCATAGTAGCCCAATTTTCTGAGTTAATACTATACTTTCATGAGACTGCGCCCATTAGACCACCCTTAAAATTATTCATTGTGACATAAAATTGATGGGTATTGGGCTTAACTCTACTGCAATCCAGAGGTGACTTCTGGTGCTAACAAAATCAATACTTGTACTTTGTAAAGTAATGCAAATTTGAAATTCTAATATGAAAAACAAATGAGAACATGAGAGCGAAATGAAGAATTAAATGTAATTGAAAATTGAATAGAGGAAAGGATGAGGAAGGGGAAACAAAGGCTTTGGTCTGTTGACCTTCCCTGATCCGGATTATTTTCGGCACGAAATGAGAGCGTAGATATAATAAAGAAATGCACAGAGATATTGTAGATATTCAATAACATAATAGAAATGTATCAAATATGCAACCATAAACAAAGATATACAGTAATACACGATTTCTATTAATCAAATAAATGTACAGAGACTGTAAAAATACAGAGTGAAAGACTCATTAGAATGGTGGTAGCTTATCTCTGAGAAGAGATGTGATGGCTACTTGCATTCACAAGAAAATGATTACAATGAGGATCTAAAGGAATTTTTACAATAAGAAGGAATTCCAAAAACCATAGACATCCAAAAACCTAACCCTAGGATATGAAACGCCAAAAGTCATGTGGGCCCCGTTTGGGTAAGTGAGTACATCAACTTCCCGGGGTCGTAACTTTTGCATACGATCTCCGTTTTAGGCATGTGATAGCTCGTTGGAAAGGTATCATCGAGGAGATTCATTTTGGGGGATAAATCATGCCTTTGAATATAATTGAGAACCTCGATCTTGAAAAACCTTCATTTGGGCCCTCAAAATGGCCTTGGAAGTTAAAACCTGCTAAAAATAGTAAATTGTCAAAATTGTCAGAAAATTGTTTTGAGCCATTTGGAAAAGGTGGGTGGCCACCAATATCCACCTGGATCAATCCTCCCTCCTTAGGAAGAAATGGTCTCCATTGTGTTGAGTTCCCGGGGGAGAGGGAAAAGCATTTGCTGGATCTGCATCTGGGTGAGCTGCTTGTATTGCTAGAGACGTCGCACTACTTAGTTTGTGGAAGTCTGTCATGAACCTATTGAAGTTGAGGTTGTTCAAAAAATAGAGCCACATGAGAGGAAGGTGTGCAGAAGGAATCTTTGCACTTTTCTACAACCTTGTTGACCTGCTTCTATTGGATAGAAGGTGCAGGGGGCGAGACTGTAGTGGTTGCAGTGTCCTTCTGTTCCCCTTTTGAACAGATTGTGAAGAAGATAAATTTTGCAGTATGAGATACTACCTTGCGACACTTTTTAGGTGGAACAATAGTTGGAAATACCTCTGGTATTCTATAGAGATGACCCCCCAAAGTAACAATGACACTACGAGGTCGAGACTCATAAACAATATGGCGTCTCCACATATATGGTTGGCCCAAGAGAACATCACAGAATCCAATGGGGAAACATCACATAATACCTCTTCCTTGAAGGGTTGGATGTCGTATGACAATCGACATTGTTGGCTGACATGGATATCTCATCCTTGGCGAAGCCACCCGATGTTGTATGGCTGCGGGTGTGGTGTTGTCGACAATCCCAACTGTTTGACAACCTATACTGAGATGAGATTCTTCTGGCTTTCGCTATCAACAATAAAATGCAGCGGGGTCCCCTTCACCCACATCTATGAATGAAAAAGGTGCTCCCCCTCTTCAGGATCTGTTGGTTCTTCTGGTTGAATTGCTACGGTCGCGACAATAGCAGTGGGGTCTGCGTCAATGATTTGTCCTTTACTAGTATTTTCAGAATCAGATTCTGAATCAGGGTTCAGTTCCTTGTCTTTGATCTCGACCACCAATGACTGTTTTGAGAGACATTCATTGGTGTTGTGCCAGAGTCTTTTGTGGAAATCACACCATTTTTTGATGTCCTTCTTTGTCTTCCCGTGATCCTTCTTTTCCTGTGTCTTGGACTGGTTTTCGGGAGGCTGTTTGTTAGGGTTGTCTTTGTCATACTTTGGTTGTGAAGATTTGAAGACATGAATTCCCATTTGTTCTGGTGCTTAAATTTATTCTCAATTTTAACAACATATCGATAAGCAACACCGATTGATGAGATGTCCAGAAAATCCATTTCAGTTTGGATGTATCTGTGTAGAGCCCCACGGTATTTCAGAACCAAATGTCGCTCAGAGTCTTTGATACCCAACTTGGTGTGCAAGGTATGGAAGGTATTGGTGAACTATGGAACTGCTTGGCTCCTCTCATGCTGTAGTGTGGTCCATCTCATGTACTGGTCCTCATAGTTGCCAACAGGGTAATACTGTTCTTTTACCGCATCCACAAAAAAATCCCAAGTGGGATTGACCCCATATATTCCAGAATCCTTTGTGGAACTTTTCTCCCAGTAAGTTTCCCACCAATGTTTGACATGAGGGAGAGCTTTAAGGAGTGCAAAGGTGATCTTTTCTTTGTCGAAAAAATTGTGAACAGAGAAATAACCTTCTAGCAAAGTTAACTATTTTTCTAGGGCTTCTGCATCTATCTGTCCTTCAAACACAGGAATATCAAAATTAACTTGTACCTTGAAAGGAGAGGTTCCTCCAAAGTGGCCACTTGATGAATATGCACTTGATGCTATCGGTAGGCATTGAAGGATATGGGAAAAATTCTCCATCATTTCGTCCCTCTATTACGTGAGAGCTTGCTCAAGCAATAGATTGATATTATCATTTGCTACGTCGTTTTTATTTTCTTCTGCCATTGAGGGTTTCTTGGGTGTGTGAGAGAGATTTTATTCAAGAGAGATAAGCTCGAGACCCAACTTTTTATACTCGGACCTTGTCGGGGATATGCACTGAAAAAACGATCAGGAACAGCCTGCTCTGATACCACTGATCCAGATTCTTTTCGGCACGAAATGAGAGCGGAGATATAATAAAGAAATGCACATAGATATTGTAGATATTCAATAATATAACAGAAATGTATCAAATATGCAACCATAAACACAGATATACAATAATAAACGATTTCTATTAATCAAATAAATGTATAGAGACTGTAAAAATATAGAGTGAAAGACTCGTTAGAATGGTGGCAGCTTATCTATGAGAAGAGATGTGATGGCTACTCGCATTCGCAAGAAGGTGATTACAATTAGGATCTAAAGGCATTTTTACAATAAGAAGGAATTCCAAAAACCCTAGACATCCAAAAACCTAACCCTAGGAGATGAAGTGCCAAAAGTCATGTGGGCCCAATTTGGGTAAGTGAGTACATCAACTTCTCGGGGTCATAACTTTTGCATACGATCTCCGTTTTAGGCGTGTGATAGCTCATTGGAAAGGTATCTTCAAGGATATTCATTTTAGGGGCTCAATAATTCATTCGAATATCATTGATAACCTCTATCTAGAAAAAACTTCATTTGGTCCCTCAAAATGGCCCCGGAAGTTAAGCCCTGCTAAAAATAGTAAATTGCCAAAATTCCCAGAACACTGTTTTGAGCCATTTGGAAAAGGTGGGTGGCCACCGATATCCACCTGGATCATTCCCCCTATCCCCCAACTCTCCCTATTTATTCCCTCACTCTCATTTGCAATGGGTATTTTGGCTGAGAGAGGAAGAGGCATTGAATCCATGAATGTAATGTAACCAGAGATTGCCATAATGAAAAGACAAATCCCCATTCGAAGTTGGTTTTTACTGTTTGGGTTTCCATTGAAAAACTTCTGAGTTCATTAGTGATTGGTTGTGTTTGATTTCTTTATATTGAGAATTAGTTTGTTGATTATTTCATTTCTAAGATGACATATGGATTCCCACATGTTTAATTACTGCCTATAATTGGGTTTTAATGAAAACAAAGAACCACGACTGCGCTTGACTTCCCATCGTCCATTTCTCGTCAAATTTGAAGATCGATGGATATTAAAATTAGTTTTTCGGATGAGTTTACGTTGTCTAGGAATGTAAATTAATTGCTAAGGAATTTGTTTATCTACATCGGTTATAATTCTCTCTCATTGGACAGTTGAATTGTTCATTGGATGATTAAATTTATTTGTCATTTGACTTGAATACCATTGTGTCGAATTATATAGTCCTAGGGTGACTAAATTAAATGCCAAGTCGAGTCTAAGTCTATTGGGAGAAATTTTGACACCCATGACATTTTTCATTGACATAAGGTATTTACCATCATGCATGGGTGAGTTTACATCACCCCATGGGTGTTTAATCACATGCCTAGTCGATGACATGTTCCCTTGGTTGATTGTATCCCTCTTCAAGTCGAATAGAGCATGCTAGTCAATTTATTTGATATGGATTAATTAATTCTTGTTATTAGTTGGATTTATTTTGTTGAGTTGAGTGTTTACTTCCATGGTCAACTTAGTTTCTTTCCAAGTTGATTTGGATTGCTAGTTGGCTTACCTTTTAGGCCAACTCATTACCCAATCAACTTGAAATCTGATGGATCAGATTATCTTCGTTTTCGGTCGAACTTACTTAGTCCAGTTGACCTTATTTTTCTTGGGAGAGCTATGTTTTTGTTGGGTGTTTTCCATAGGTTGTTTGACAGTCATATTTTGTTGGGTATGTTTTTTGAAGCTGCTGGGAATTTCTAGAGGTTGCGGGGCATGTTTAAAAGAGCCTGGGATAAATTCTACTTTCCTGGACGTTTTTAGACATGGATGGGTGGATTCCTACATGCCCGGGCATATTTAGAAGTTGTTGGGAAAATTTATATGTTGTCGAACATGTTTGGATGTTTCCGAAATGTTTTTAAATGTTGTGTGTTGTCCAATTCTCCCTTTAGACAATTTTTTTCATCGATGATTACCCAATTCTCCCTTTGATAATTTCTCTCCACTGTCAGTTGACCCAAATCGATCATTGAGTAGTTTTCTTTTTTGTTGTTCAGTTCATTCCATCGAGATGAATTTCCCCTTATTTATGTAGACGACACTTACTAGTTGACTTGGATTCCGCTCTGGTCGATTGGTTTGTCTCTTGGTAGATTCATCTACCTTGGTGAGCATGGGCTTGGAAACTGAGTGCTGAGCATAAATAAAAGGCATTGAACAACATTCTATCCAAATTAGATACCGAAGATTGGTTGTCTCCTTGAGAACAATGATTTATCACTACTACATTGATATATAATTCCTTATGTGTAGACAGTTTGAGAATAGAGGGGATTGAAGTTGGTTATTTCCATTGGTTGCACAAAGAGGACCTTGAAGTGATTAAAAGGATAGAGTGTACAGCATGGATAGAGAACCCCCATAACATCAGAATATGGTCACCAGCTTCAAACTATTTGCAACAGACAAGAAGTGATATTATAGAGTAGCAAATAGGAACAAAGGGTTAGGGGTTCTTGTGTAGACAAATCTATAAATATAGGAATAATATAGAGATCAAAATTTAAATTTATGCATAGTATGTGTGTTAGTGAAGCAAGTGGGATATACGCATCCTGCTTATGAATCAAAAGGTATCAGATTAGTTTCATCCTTGACCATCACTGCTATCGGGACTTTGAATAGAACATTCATACCTTAGCATGGGCAAAGAAGGTAGAGACAAGTTGGAAGAATTAAGGGACAATAATTATCAATGTAGAGAGGAGACTGAGTAGTTGAAGGAGAGGGTTCATATGTTCAATAATAAGTTTGAATAATTCCAAGACTCCCTGACTGCATTCAGAATAGATTGGGACAAGCATAGAGCACAACTTGTGTACCTTGGTCAGAAGGTCATCTAGATGGAAAACTGACAAGAGGATAGGTTCACATAGATGATGATACAATTGCAACAAGATTTGGAAGATAAGGATAAGGCCTTTGCAAGGATCCAAGTAGTTGTCCAAGAGCACATAGAATAAAGGAAAATTTCCATTGCCACTGCATATGCTAACACCATGAATGAGACAATCTTGGTAAGATCACCTCCAGTAGACATCTCTCAAGAGAATCTTGGTGAATTCTAGAAGTATACCAGGGGTATTGACTCTAAAATTCTAAGGAAAATTGGATATGATGGACAAGGGCTATGAAATATTTGACAAGGAATCTTGACCCTCATTGTAGTCACACCCTGGGTCAAGCATGAAGGCTTGGGATTTGATGGTAGAAGTGAAACTTACATTGCTATGAAGAAAACCATTTTTGTGAAGGAAATAGACATGTCAGAGTTGGCTTGCTCATCTAGAGAAGGAGTAGTAGCAATGAGTGAAGGTGTCAGCTCACCACCACCTCAACCTTGTGGTAGATTTAAGGAGAGAAGCGATAAACAGAGTTCACAGACTCCTCCCACACTTTCACTTAGAGGAAAAAAAAAAAACAATCAGTGAAATAAAGAAGAAGAAGACCAGGAATTCCATGTCAAAACATAAATTTATTGTTTTTCACTATTGCAAGAAGAGAGGCCACACCATAGACAATAGTTGGTATATAGAGACTTGTTCTTTTTATGGAAAGAAAGGCTATTGTGAGGAGTGCTGCTGGGAGAAGCAAGCCATGTTACCCAAACCTGATGGTTAAGAAAAGAAGGCTTATCCTATTCAACAACATACACAGAGGAAAATGGAGAGGATGAGTATTCCAAAAAGTCCTTGGAGATTTTTTATTTTTTTTTCCAAGACTGTAATTTGAGTGGTCACTGGGAAGCAAAGTGTTGGCAACTTCATCTAGAGCTTCACCTTATACACCACAAAACCAGGAGAAGGGTGTGGAGAGTGAATATTGAGGAAGATGAATATCTTATTGCATCTCCATTCCAAGTGACAAAATTTTTCCAAGGAGAGATAGAAACACGGGAGAGAATCGAAACAAAAGAGAAGGAAAATAGGTTGACGTTGAGAGAAACTACAATCCAATTCTTGTATCTGATATTGAATCCAAAGAACCCCATCTTGGATTTGTGTTAGAGAATGGTGCATGGAGGTTAATGACCTTATAGGAGTTCTTGAGAACTCCATGTTGAGCATACAAGCATGGGTTGAAATCTCTTCCATTTCATGCTCGTTGAAGAATGGCTTGCTAGAGGATGGACCAAATCCTACAACCAACATGTAGAGGTATGAAGATCAGTCCTAAGAGTGACATGGATGAAAAAGGGTTGTTTCCATGATGAGAAGAAACTGATTCTAGTATAGGAATCCAACCAAACTTCCTTTGAGTAGTTTTTGAGTGACGACTACTTACTGGGGTCACACTAGACATAGACTAACATTCGAATTGGCTTCATGATTATTGAGATGGAATGTCTCCATGACAGAGAGGGATATGGGAATGAGTATTGAGTCCATATTTTGGATCTGAATATCGGAGAGCTGAGAGTTCATGATAATACTTCTAAAATGAAGGAACAAGTGATATAGAACCAAAGTTTGAGCCATATCCAGGGACCAGAGCCAATAGCCAGAGCCACAAGCCAGATATAGAGCTAGAGTTTTGGTGCACAGTGGGTAGACCCAGGGTTCAAAATTAATTCACCAAAAAATCCCAAGATACTGGCCCTTTCGACATCACCTGCAATCAGGTGAAGTCTCACTTGAGGTACCTATGGGGACTGCAAGAACTAGGTTTTCATACTCATGGGGGAATATGAGGTATTCATCCATACTATTTACTTAACATTCATTCATATATGCCATGCATGAACTCATAACAACATAATAACATATGATAAATTCATCCTACTTAACCATTCAACAAGTGCGCAAAACCCTTATATTCATATTAACAATTAAGAATCTACTACATGTGCACAAAATTGGGATATGTCCACAATGGCTGGCTTCTTATATAATTCATTCATGTTCAGTTCTTGCTACAGATGTGCAATTCACTCATATAATAATCTTCAGTTAAAACTAAAACCTTCCTAATCCATTCTATGCTATAGTGTACACATACGTCTCGACTGATATTCAACTCATCACATACTCATCAACTAGCAAAGTGCTATTCATTGCCCCAAAACCAAATCAACTCACTCATAATTCTCCCCCCAAAAATCTCTCTCTACCCAAAAATGCATTACATATTTATACATATACATTAGGGATTATCACATTACAATGTAGACAAAATGTCCCAAAACTCCTAACTAACTTCCACCTTTCGTGCGCTGGCTCTTGAAAATTCGCTAATTGTCTTATGTGCACTAACTCTTAAAAATGTGCTAACTATCTTCCGTGCATGCTATTCCTTTGTCGAATTTTCACGCATCCAATCCTATGCAAATCCCAAAAATTACCCAAAATATCGTGCTCCAACAAGCCCCCAACACTCACCCGTGGCTTTTCCCGAGCCACTTCACCTGCTTCCATGTCATCATGAACTTGTGAAATATTTCTTGTGTGGTACAGGCCTTTTATTTAACTTGTGCTTCCTACTGCAAGATTTCTTCTGCTATATTTTTTGTAATATGAGTCTTCATCTTCTCTTCATTGTTGTTTTCTACCTTCCTTGGTGGTACATAATCCCTTTTATAGTTAACTGAGGTTGACCATGATGCCAATTCTCCTGGTTTTTCCTTGGTCATAGTTATCGATGTCTGCCTGGTGTACTTCCATATCATTAATCTTCATGCGGAAGACCTGCAAGGATTATCCAATATTTGTGACTTTTTCTTCTAACATGGGGTATTCCTTTATAAACACTTATGGAATGGTATTATAAACCCTTTGTACCTACTATTTTAGTCTCTTTGTTCTCTACGTGGCCTCACATCTCTCGAGTGTAAGTTTGTCACATTCTTCCTATAATACATCCTTATCTTCAACTGCCTTAGACAACTCCATTGATGTTGAAACTGCGTGTACTTGAATTTCTTGTGTGCCACTCATTTGTAGACTATGTAGTATTTCTATGGGAAATTGGGATAACACCAAGTCAATATAACTAAGTTCCTTTTCTTTCTCCTTTAACTTTGTTGTAGGGAACTTTAAGTCTCTTGTTCCTATCTTCATTACTTGTTGCTCACCTGCTATCATAGATTTCATCGGTTGAATCTCTGTTGTCTTCTCTTTTTCTCCTGTTCTGACTGGTGTGATTATAGTGGTCTCCAAAATTTGACATAGTGTGGCAATATGTGCTTGTACTTCTGAGTGCCTTTCTTCTTGCTTTTGCACCACTCCCTCAAAATATTCCTCAATCACCTCCTTCACCTAATTTGCAATCTTTTCTAAGTCATCCTCTAACAAGGCCCGATCATCTAAATTTATGAGCTGAATGAAATGAAACAAAAATCTATAACATTAACATAGATATACAAAGAACAATAACAAAGATACAGTGGAAATTAACTTCTATTAAATTAGTAATCCGTTGAAACTATAAAATGCAGAATGAAAACAATCTTGCTTGAATGGTGGTATCTAATCTCTAAGAAGAGATGTGGTGGCTACGTGCATTCATATGAGAACATTAAAACGAGGCTTCTATGAATTTTTAGCATCCATAAGTAAACATAAAACCCTAGACATTTGTTGGCAACCAATTCACTTTTTTTATTATCCTATAAGATGCCTACACCTATGTCTTGCAAAGATCAAGTTTTTCGTTGCATTTTTCAAATAGACGACATTTTCATTTCTTGCGACATTTGCACATTTGTCTTCGTTAAGTTTTCACGACTGTAAGCATGAAAATTTCATCCTTTTGAGGTTGTTTTTCGACCACTATATGAATTGTCATGATATTTTATCGATATGCTTACTGCACTTACCTTTTGCTTATCGTTATGTGGCTGGAAGGACTTTCGAACTATGCTCATTGGACATTCTTATATTGATTGCATAACTTGATTTTATTGAGTTTGTAAGGCATTGAGCATTTGGATTTACACTTTTTATGACTTGCCTGATCATTGATTCTATGGAAATGAATAAGGGTTTTGATTAAGTTTTTATATATATATGATATAATCCTTATGTTTATCTTTTCATAAATTTTGGCTTGTCAACTATTATGAGTATCGTTTGACACCTTGGCGCATATTTGATTTTGGGATTTGATTTATATGTCGGATTTGTAAATACTATGGCATAGTGTTGGTGCGCATTGGTTTACACATTGCATTTCATTGGTTGTACACATGACTTAATGGTTGAACTATTATTATGGAGTAAACAGCTATGAAATTTGGCGGTTGTACTTGGATAATGAATATTATGCATGGAATATTCCACCACCTTCGCATGCTCGCATTAATGCTTACCCCTTTTGCTTGTTCATTGTTGTTGGTTCGGGTAGCTCTGTTACTGTGTGTTGATGAATTTGAACCCTTCCCTTACTATGCATTTGGCTCCATGGCACTAGTCGTGCGAGTTGAACCCAATGGAAACCAGGCCCTATTGATGTTTGGCAATGCCCGACAAGATTTGGCAGACAGTGGATGGCTTACCTTCGTGAAACGTTTTGAGGGTTTTAACCTTTGTGTAGCACGAAAGTTTGCCATGACCTTCGATGGCTGTCGAGCCAAGGTCGAAGATATATAGTTAAAGATTGATGAACAGTTCATCAGCTCGGCTACGGGGTTAGCTCCTTCGGGACAACATTGTTTTAAGAATTGCAAGGTCGAGGAAGTGTCGTGAACACTGTTGTTTCAATCTCGCAAATTCACCTCTTGTGACAGAGGTATGCCCGTATCGATTCTCAAACCACGATGGCACGATTTATTGATGATAATCAAGCAGTTTGTGAGTTGCGAAGGTCGATAAAGACTTGTGTTCCTCCACCACCTGTGTTTGCTTATGGTTTTTATGGGATACTCTCTCAATATGCCCTATTATTTGCATCTAGCCTGTTTAAAATGTCGAAGAAGTACAAAAGACACCAGGCTGACAGTAGCCTGTCTCATTATGGGCTTGTTAAGCTTATCATTGTCTATCATTTGAGTCTGCATGGGGATAGTTGGAGCAACTTCGTTGCTCGAATTGGTTTCGAGGATCTGAACCCTACACAGGTTGACAAACCTGTGGTGAGTGAGGTGAAGGTCGTACCCCCAGTACCCTACCATGTCCTTCTTCCTAAACCCTTGGCCGACCCTCCTATCGACTTACCCCAACTGTGACTAAGAGTTTTGAGACTGTTAGGCCTATGAGAAAAAATCCCAAGGTAAACCTCACTACAAATGTTAAAGGGAAAAGGAATGCACGTTTGATTTCACGGATGGCAAGGAACAAGCCAAAACCCCTTGTTGAGCCAAACCCTATCGTCTTGAGTGAGGAATCTGATTCGTAAGTTGAGCATTTCTTGGCCAACGAATATCCCTACTCGCAAGGTTTGTGTGATGAACCCTCATATGATTTTATATCAAACCTACCCCCCTGCCTAAAGGATGACCCTAACTACCCAGGTATTGAATTGCCTCGTGAAACCCTCGGTCAGTTGCCCAAACCCTCGCCTTCTCTGTCTAAACCCGCACAGTCACCTCATGATCAATGAAATTCATGGTTAGAGCGATATTATATTGATGTTCCTGTACTCCAGTCAAAGATTCAGTCTTTGGAAGACCAGATTGCAGTGCTAACCAATCAAAAGGACAAGATACAAACAACGGATAAAAAACAAAAGACAACTGACTCTATTCTGTTCAAAAATGTGGAATCAACCACGACTGTTGTAAATTCCAAGCTGGTATAAGCAAGCAGCCTCGTCGCTACACAGGTATGGTTTTCACATTGTTTTCTTTTGTAAATAACCTAGGTTGATATAATGTTTTCAATTCAGTCTTTAAACAGTTATGTTCACATCTTGAATGGCTCTATTATATTGCATGCATCCTATATATATATTTGCTTTGAATAAAAATAATTTCAATCCAATATACGATCTGATTATTCCCAGGATAGAAATCAATAGATTTTGATTGGATTTGAGTGATCTTCGTTTGAATTTGATTGATTGGCTTTCCTTGTTTAGGTGACAAAATTAATAGTTTGCCTTCAAATGGATTGGTTTGTATCCGATTTGAAAAGTAAATTTTTCATATTCAGTTTAGAACATAATCATGCTCAGATTTAATTTGGTTATGATCCATGTGCTATAGTTGGTATACAGTTTGATTAAGTTTGACTGTTACGATTTTGCTCGGATTTGGTTTCATTATCATTGGCATGCTATGACTGGTAAATGTTTTCGGGAAGATACTTGTTACGATGCGGTGTCATGTGATGTTCTATATTTGATTGTTTCCAAGTTAAGGATAATGACTCTGGCTCTTTGATGAAAACATTACGCTCAAATAACATTTGCGCTCGAATCGAGAATGAATCCAAATCAAAACAACTGTGTGAAAATCTTAGCTAAATCGATTCACTCTTATTTTAATTTAGCAAGTTTGTCCTATGAGTTGAGTTTAGATTATAATTGATGCTCTGTATTTTAAATTTGTTAAATGAATTGGTCAAACCCTGATATGATTCATTTGATTGAAACGATTGTGATCAAAATTAATTGATCCTATTTGCTTACTGTGCAATGATCAACGATCGAAATCTATAACAAACCTTGTTTGATTAATCCTGTTATGATTTTGTTATGAGTCAATTATCGTTTGGATTTGTTCACAGCCTAAGTCGCTTGCTATACAGTTATCGTGATAATCCTGTTTGATTCACAAGTGTAACGATGTGTTTGCGATTTGTTTTATTTTCAATTGAATATCAAAATGATCCCATAACAGATGGATTCTATTGGTTGAGAAATGATTACGATTCGGTTTCATATGATATCATTTACCCTATTTATGACTATAATCGAAATAGAGTATTGTTATCTCTGTACTCAGTTAACGATGTGGATCTTGTTTGAGTTCATAATAGAATATCGATTTCAATTTATGATCCATTCTCAAATGATTGTTAGATGTAAATTGAATGGAATTTCTTAAAAGATTTGATTTAATTTCAATTTTGATTCTGTATCTTAATTTAGACTAGCTACAGAATTAGATGATTCTGTAGCTAAGTCTGTAGAATTAGATTTTTATTGTTTTATTAATAAAATATCTCTCTAACTTGTCTATTTCTGACCTGTTTCAGGTGAATTCGAAATTGTATGGGATTTGATGGACAATTTAGAGGATATTTAGATGCTTTAGTTTCATTTTAGTTTCCTAGTTTAGTTGATCTTGGGAATATCTTCCCAGATTATGTAAACAATTTGATAACTTCCACAGGGAGGTTTTACCCTGTGGAAAAACTTATAAATACTTATTATTTTTGTAATAATGATCATCCTCATTCGTGGGAGAACAAGGATATGGAAATTTAATACAGATTGAGATAGAAATTGATGTTCTGCTACAGCTTTAGCTTTTCATAATATCAATATTTTGTTTCATGTTTATGTGTGTCAATTTGCATTTGGTTAATGACTACTTTAGCTATCTTAATGTTTTGCAAATGATACGATTTGATCAATATAATTCATATGTGATTTCTCCCAATATTTAAAAAGATAGCAATTACTTGATTCAATTTGTGAACAACAGATTTCTTTTCTTCATCAATTGAATTATTAAGTATAAGTTTTTGCATAACAGGTTTACCTTATTGTAGAGATTTATAAATCATATAATTGTTATGATTTTTTATGTCTTGTTTGTCTTGTAAACAACTCAAAGAGCATTGCAGCTATCATTTACGAGAAGCTTCTGGATCATTCGGTGCGAGTTTCCTTCCTCCGACCAGCTTCGAAGTTATCATACACAAGACAAATCTAGAGCGTTTCCAGGTCAGTTTGTTGTTTATTTGTTTAGTATATTTGTTAGACGTTTAGTTTAGATATATGTGTAGTTAGTATATTAGATTGTTTAATTTCAGTAAGTTTTATTTCTTGTTTATAAAATTATAAAATCAACAAAAAATATCCTTTTCTATCTTAGGGCAGAAAGTAAATGAGTTTTCCAGGTTTTATTTAAATCTGTATTTTGTAGATATTGTATATTTTGTGAATAAGTTATATTTCAGTTAGTAGTTTGTATATATAGAAATAGTAGATTAGTTAGTTTGTTTAGTAGTTAGTTTTAATTAGATTAGTTAGGTTAGTTTGTGTTATTTGTTGTTAGTTAGTTTAGTTTGTTTTATTTAGTTTTAGTTAGTTTAGTTTTAATTAGATTAATTGGTTTAGATTAGTTTTCTCTTTGGTTTTCCTAGGACCTTAGATCGGCTAACGAAGATGCTAAACCCATCAGGGTGGTTCATTCCAAATGGTTTGGGTTATTAGACAACCCCGGACCGGTTCCACTCTTCCAGTTGACGGACTGTCGATTTTGCCCGTCAACAAATGGCACTAGAAGGAGGGGGGCCTGAACTTAATTAATGGCACGAGGCAGTCACAAGACTCCTCCCCCCCCTAATCACTCACCTATAGTGACTATAAGCCATTCACATGATAATATTCCCCTTCAAACAACAACTACTTCAACCGACAATCCACAGATCATAGTTGAGCCAACAACCCCTAATCCTACAGGTGGTGACATCCAAGAGATTGTCCATCAATCTCTTATTAAAACACATAGTGCCTTAGCTCGTATTAGGCAACCAAACCGTCCATGGGATCAACCTCTAGACTTCTCTGATATCAGAGAACAATTAGGTGACACTAACCTCGCTGTGAATCCCACAGATCCAATCACAAATCCTGCTGCAGGAGGATCTGGGATACCTCCTTCACCACCTCCCTCATCTCCTTCCTCTTCTCGAGGAGATTCCTCTTATGACGAAGGAAATTCACCTTCTCAGCCTTCCACACCCACTACCCCAATGGAAAATCATAACAACCCTTCTAGACCCTGGTTGGACCAAGATGTTGTAGCTGTACCTGGAGCCCAGCACCCTTTACCTAAACACCCGGAGAAATGGATTCCCAAGTTTGATCCTGATTCGAAACAGATAGCTGAAGATCATATTAAAAAATTTATGTTAGCCATTAGACTCCGCAATGTTGAACATGAAGACATTGTATGTAGGTTGTTCCCTTATACATTTGAGGGTAATGCATCTACTTGGTACTTTTCCCAATAGCCCCATACCATCGTGTCTTGGGAAAAGTTTGAGTCATGATTTTTGGAAAAGTTTGGAGACGGTAAGCCTCCGGAGGTCTTAGTCATGGACCTTTCTAGCTTAAAAATGAACCTAAAAGAAAAGGTTAAATACTTTAATCAAAGATTCTTAACACTTAAAAATCGAATCCCTGGAGATTCCATGCCTACTGAGAGTCTTATAATAGCTTACTACACTAAAGCTTTGCATCAAAGTATATCTATTTGGGTTAAACGATCTAAAAAGGACACGTTGTTAGAAGCCTTTGAGGAGGCTAGCCATATTGAAAAAGACATACTTAGTCTTAAGGACTCTTCTAGCAACAAAACTAAAACTAGTTCTTCTTCCAAAAAGAAGATTGAAATTCTCCCCAGACCTACTCAAAGTAAAACACAACTTGAAAACTCTGATTTGGAAAATTTAACTAAAGTTGTTCAAAAACTGTCGAATCAAGTTATAGACTTAAAAAGGTCGACTAAAGAAGATTCCTCGAGTAAAGGACCCTACAAACCTCCTTTCCGAAAGCCTTTTCCTACCAACCGACCTAATCCAAACCCCGAAGGCTTAAATCTAGAAAGTTTGCAATGTGCCCTTCAAACAATTCTAGAAGCCCAAGATAACTTGATGCCTCCTGAGATTCCTCAGGAGGTAGTTGAACAAGAGACAGTTCAGGAAGAAGAGTCTTCTCCAAGCATCTTTGGACACTTCTCGGATAGTATCTTTCATGCGAACTTCGAGACTGTTCACCCTTATAACACTAGGAGTAAGACAACAAACAAGCCTTCTACCGTGAACACCACAACTTCACCTCCAAAGCCATCTAAATCAGCTGAGACTAAACAGAGTAATGTGAACCCCAACTTAGATTATGATGTTGTTGAAGATCCTAAAAAGTTAAGGGCTAACATTTCTATTTATGAGTTATTAAAGTTTCCATTTTTGTTACAAAAAATGTTGCAAAATATTTTAGAGAATGGAAAAAATGGTAATTCAAGTGGTAACAAGGTTGTGTAAAGCAAAGTTCCATAAAAGACTTCCACTAAAAACAATCATGATCCTCAAGATAAAGGAAGCCTTCCTGTAGTCCCTGTAAATAATGTAAATAATGTGAATAATGTAAATAATGTAGATAAAGTAGCATTAGAAATTGTGAGTAAGAAGCCACAAGCTACTACTCCTAGCACTCGCAAAAATGTACCTCCATTTCTTTTAACTTTCAAGATTTTCAACAGGAATGTGAATAATTGTATGGTGGACTCAGGAGTGCCATCCAATGTGATGCCTTGGTTTGTCTGCCAAAAGATTAATGCTGAAGTGGAACCATCTACTTTAAAAATCATACAACTTGATCGGACAAATGTTAAAGTTATAGGTGAACTAAAAAATGTATTGATTAGATTATTGTCTAACCCAAAGGTTCATCAAGTTATTGATATAATTGTTGTGTATATTCCATAAGTGTATGGTCTGTTTTTAAGCAGGGACTGGTCGGAGCAGCTACATGGTTACTTCGCAACAGACTGGTCTCACTTATGGCTTCCAAAGAACGGTAAGACTAACAAGATCAGGGTGAATCGTGAGCACTACCTTAATTTCACGGTCACAGATCTAAATGATCGTAACAAACCATATACACCTTCTGTTGATTCACCCAAAATCCAAGGGATGGACACCTTCTTCGGCAATTTCATGGCTGAGGTCTCACCTATCATCAATCTAGAATAGCAGTCCGAGATCATAGCATATATGCAACCAACAAATTCTATGCAACAGTCCCATGTGCCCGATGGAAACCAAATTTGGTCTCTATATTTCTACAGTTCTAAGTCTAAAGAAGGAGCTGGAGTAGGCTAGATCATTATCGATCCGGCAGGTAACAAGACATTAATGGCTTGTAGACTAGAATTTGAATGCACTAACAATACTACAGAATATGAGGCTTTATTGCAAGGTCTCAGAAAAGCTCTGGATATGAACATTCAAAACCTGGTTGTATTTGGTGACTCTAAAATAGTGGTTAGGTAGGTAAGAGACTCTATACACTGTCTTTCCCCGTATCTCAAAAGTTACCAGTCTGAGGTATGGAGTTTAATGAACAAATTTTCTGCTTTGAATATAAATTCCATTCCTAGACTAAATAATGCTGAAGCAGATCTACTAGCTAATGTTGCCTCTAAACTTCTTCCTGCATAAGGCTTGTCCCCAGACGCATTCTCTGTCGAGCTATTGTTTTGACCATCTGTTCCTGACAATATCACAAACTGGAGAGTATTTGATGATGATCAATAGATCATTAACTTTCTGCACATGGAAGAAACCTTTCAAGGTGTGGTGATAGATGAACACACACACGACGACAATTTGCATGATTTTACGGTAATACCTGATCCAAAATCTCTCGAAGCACTATCGGACATGGTAAGTTCCATACCCAAATCCATAGTTAGATTAGAAAAGTTTTATGATTTTGAAGATAAATTTAAAAAGACGGTCAATTGTAAAACCAATAGTTCCTCGTTGTCTTATGAAAAAGTCAATTTAGGAACTAGTGAAAATCCTGAGTGTATTAATCTAGGCTTGGGATGTTCTAGACAAGAAAAAGCTTCTTTTGTTAAATTATTTAAAGAATTTAAGGATGTCTTTTCATGGACATACGATGATCTTAAAACGTTCGATCCTAATATCATACAACATGTCATCCTAATGAAACCCCAAACCTTACCCTTCCAACATAAACTGAGGAAAATGCACCCTAAACTAGAACCGACCGTTCAAAAAGAACTGAATAAACTTCTAAGCACTAAAATAATTTTTCCTGTTAGACACACTCAATGGGTGTCCAACCTTGTCCCAGTTCGGAAGAAAAATGGGGAAATCGGACTTTGCGTCTATTTCTGAAACCTCAATAGAGCATCTAACGAAGACAATTATCCTATCCCACCCATGGAACAGATCCTTCAACATGTATCTGGTTCCGAGAGGCTATCTTTATTGGATGGTTTCTCTGGATACAACCAAGTCTTGATGTCTCTGCCAAACCAACTCAAAACTACCTTCCGTACTTTTTGGGGCACTTATACTTATCACAAAATGCCCTTTGGATTGATTAATGCTAGTGCTACCTTTCAGAGAGCAATGGACATTGCTTTTAGAGGCTTAATCAATCACTCCATCATAGTTTACTTAGATGATGTGATTTTTTATTCTAAAAACAAAGACAATCATCTAGCTCACTTACGAGCCGTTCTGCTACGATGCCGTAAATACGACATCTCCTTGAACCCCAAAAAGTCCATCTTTGTAGTAGAATAGGGTAAATTACTAGGATTCATTGTGTTTAGTGATGGGATGATTATTGACCCCGAGAGGACTCAAATCATCGCTAAAATTCCCCCACCTACATCCAAAAAATCCATGCAGTCTTTCTTAGGCCAGATTAATTTCGTGAGAAGATTCGTCCCTAGTTTCTCCGAAATGGTCAGGCCTCTACAGAACCTGATTAAGAAAGACACCCAATATCGTTGGGGACCCACAAAAAATCAAGCTTTTAATGACATAAAGAAGGCCATAATAGATGCTCCATCTCTCATGAGCCCAGACTTCTCTCAATATTTCACACTCTATACTTTTGCCTCTGACCATTCTTATGTCGCCGTCCTAACTCAGAAGAATTCCGAGAACAACGAAGTACCCATCGCCTTTATGAGCTCTGCTTTCAAAGGTGATGAACTTAACTACCCAGCAGTTGATCGGCAAGCCTACGCTGTTTTCAAAGCAGTTAAGCATTTAAGGTCCTATCTTTTGAAGTCAAGGACAAAAGTCATTGTCCCCTACCCTGCCGTAAGGAACTTGTTAGTGCAGAAGGAGTTACGAGAGAATAGAGCCAACTGGGTCATCTCCTTGTATGAGTATGACTTAGAAATCACCCCAACTCAGATTGTGAGAGGCCAAGGGTTGTGTAAGTTGGTTGTTGATTCGGAAACAGGACAGCAAGAAGATACTGATACTTCAAACCTAGGACAAAGCGATCAAAGTTTTATTTGTTGCACACAAAACCTCATTAGTCCCTGGTACGATGATATTAGATTCTGTCTTGAACATGGGTTAGCTCCCCGTCACCTTGAACCCGCCAAGAGAAGAGTGTTGAGACTAAAGTCTGCCTCCTTTCATCTAGTTAATGGTATACTATTTCATCAGAAATTTGACGGTGTACTAATGCGCTGTCTCGAGAAAGTCGAAGAAAAAAAATTCTTGCTTGAGTTGCATGCAGGAGAAGCTGGTGCTCAATTCGGTGGCAACACCACTGCTCATAAGGTTTTAAGAGCCGGTTATTACTGGCCCATGCTTTTAGGGACGCCCATGCTTTGTGTCGTAAATGTATTATCTGTCAGAAAGCATTAGGGCGGTTTCAAAAACCAGTCTTTCCCTTGCAACCCATTTCAGTAGATTCTCCTTTCCAGCAATGGGGCCTTGATATCATAGGTCCAGTTAACCCTTCGTCCTTGAAATAGCACAAGTATATTATGACAACCACAGATTACTTTACACGATGGTATGAAGTTGCTGCACTAAGAACTGTCAACACCAGTCAAGTAATCGCTTTTCTAAACTCGAATATTATCACTCGTTTTGGAATCCCTGATTATCTGGTCTTTGACAATGCTTCATACTTTTCTTCTCTTGAGATGAGTGAGTTCACTTTGGAGAAAGGAATAAAGCTGAAGTATTCTACTAGTTACCACCCCCAGGGCAACGGCTTAGCAGAATCAACAAACAAGAACTTGATCAAAATTATCAAGAGAACTGTGGTTGAAAATCACAAGAATTGGCACAATGCACTGCTGAACACACTGTGGGATGATAGGGTAATGCCCAAAGCCGCTATAGGTAACTCCCCCTTTTTTCTCGTTTATGGCACAGAAGCTATTCTTCCACCTCACATTCTTCTTCCTTCATTTCAGTTGTCACAAAAAGTGCAAGAAGAAGATTGTCCCCCTTTAGAAATCCGAATTAACTCTTTGATGAAGCTAGAAGAAGTAAGAGCCCAAGCTAAGCACAAGTTAGATCAACATCAACAATTGATTAAAAGCTGGTTCGATTCTAATTCTTCTTTTGATATGAATTTTGAAGTAGGTGATCTTGTCTTAAAATGGGACAAACCACACGAAGGAAAGGGTGAGCACACAAAATTTCAAAAATTATGGCTTGGACCGTTTTTAATTGCTGAAAAGTTGGGTCCTAGTTCCTTTCGATTGCAAAATCTTGAAGGGCAGCTTGACACCTACTCGGTGAATGGCCAAACCCTAAAAATATACTTTGCATGATAACTACCCTTGTATATTATGTATATATATTTTATTTTGTTTTCTTTTCATTTGCTTCTGTTTTTTTATTTTGATTTGAATTTATCATTTTGTGTTTTTTTTGGACATACACATACCTGTACACTGAGCTATTCAAAAAAAGACAATAGAAAAATTTCTTCCCTGAAATAACTTCTGGAAAATTTGTACAAACATCAATGATATATTGCTGAAATTGATATCCATGTTGGAAAATTTTGTTGTTTGAAAGAAGTTTACTGATTTCAATCTCTAAGCAAAGCTGGTCATGATCATCTATTATCTTTTTACGCTGTCCCTTTTCCGTAAAGGAATGACTCAAAAGATGTCTCCCTGTCGTAAGAAGTTGTTTTATAAATAAAACATCTCTGGAGATAAATAAAGGATAGTGCTAAAAAATTCTGATGAGGTCTAAAAAACTATGCTAAAATATTAAGATTTTCAGCGTCACCCCGCTCAGCTATATATCTATAAAAGAAAATAAAAATAAAATTATTAATAAGAGTTGTGGGAAGTGCTTGTAAACCCACTGGGATATTGAACAAGTCTGCTGGTAGCGGGTAAATACATGCATGGCACCAAGACAACTTCGTCGGGGTACTAAACAGGCCCGCTGACAGCAAAGCAATGTCGGGTACATAAAAATCTGCAAAAAATATAAGAAACCTCTTTAATGTCCTTTATTTTGGTCCAGAACTTCTTGGCAGGATACAGATGTCAGAGTGGGTTAAATGGCAACCCTGTCGAGGCTATGGACGCCTGCTGGAAGCAGTGGCCATGCCAACAGTATTGAAGATTTTATCTTTAATATCGTGACTT
>JZKD02S2116581.1:193760-210677 GCA_000966675.3 Picea glauca
CACATCTAAAGGGTAGATCAACAAAGTGTTTGACGAAATACCTCACTCAGAAAAAGTTTTAAAAAGACACCAAAACAGTGATGATCCTTGCATAATGGCTTGGGATCATTACAGACACCTGTTGTTTCAATCTCCCAAAGTCGCCTCTTGTGACATAGGTATGCCCGTATCGATGCTCAAACCACGATGGCACAATTTATTGATGATAATCAAGTAGTTTGTGACCTGCGATGGTTGATACGGACTTGTGTTCCTCCACCACCTGTGTTTTCTTATGGTTTTTATGGGATACTCTTTCAATATGCCATATTATTTGCATTGTAGCCTGTTTAAAATGTTGAAGTACAAAAGACACCAGGCTGACAGTAGCCTGTTTCATTATGGGCTTGTTAAGCTTATCATTGTCTATCATTTGAGTCTGCACGGGGATAGTTGGAGCAACTTCGTTGCTCGAAATGGTTTTGAGGATCCAAACCCTACACAGGTTGACAAACCTGTGGTGAGTGAGGTCAAGGCTATACCCCTAGTACCCTACCATGTCCTTCTGCCTAAACCCTCGGCCGACCCTCCTATCGACTTACCCCACACTGTGACTAAGAGTGTTGAGACCGTTAGGCCCATGAGAAAAAATCCCAAGGCAAACCTCACTGCAAATGTTAAAGGGAAAATGAATGCACATTTGATTTCACGGATGGCAAGGAACAAGCGAAAACCCCCTGTTGATCCAAACCCTATCATCTTGAGTGAGGAATATGATACGAAAGTTGAGCGTTTCTTGGCCAGCAAATATCCCTACTCGCAAGGTTTGTGTGCCGAACCCTCATATGATTTTATATCAAACCTACCCCCCTGCCTAAAGGACAACCCTAACTAACCAGGTATTGAATTGACTCATGAAACCCTCGGTCAGTTGCCCAAACCCTGTGATCAATGAAATTCATGGTTAGAGCGATATTATATTGATGTTCCTATACTCCAGTCAAAGATTCAGTCTTTGGAAGACCAGATTGCAGTGCTAACCAGTCAAAAGGACAAGCTACAAACAAAAGATAAAATAAAAAAGACAATCAGCTCTATCTTGTTCAAAAACGTGGAATCAACCACAGTTGTTGTAAATTCCATGCTGGTATAAGCAAGCAGCCTCGTCGCTACACAGGTATGGTTTTCATATCGTTTTCTTTTGTAAATAACCTAGGTTGATATAATGTTTTCAATTCAGTTTTTAAACAGTTCTGTTCACATCTTGAATGGCTCTGTTATATTGCATGCATCCTATATATAGATTTGCTTTGAATAAAAAAGAATTTCGATCCGATATACGATCTGATTATTCCTAGGATAGAAATCAATAGATTTTGATTGGATTTGAGTGATCTTCGTTTGAATTTGATTGATTGGCTTGCCTTGTTTAGGTGACAAAATTAATAGTTTGCCTTCAAATGGATTGGTTTGTATCCGATTTGAAAAGGAAATTTTTCATATTCAGTTTAGAACATAATCATGCTCAGATTTGATTTGGTTATGATCCATGTGCTATAGTTGGTATACGATTTGATTAAGTTTGACTGTTACGATTTTGCTTGGATTTGGTTTCATTATCATTGGCATGCTATGACTGGTAAATGTTTTTGGGAAGATAATTGTTACGATGCGGTGTCGTGTGATGTTCTATCTTTGATTGTTTCCAAGTTAAGGATAATGACTCTGTCTCTTTGATGAAAACATTATGCTCAAATAACATTCATGCCCGAATCGGGAATGAATCCAAATCAAAACAACTATGTGAAAATCTTAGCTAAATCGATTTGCTCTTATTTTAATTTAGCAAGTTTGTCCTATGAGTTGAGTTCAGATTATAATTGATGCTCTGTATTTTAAATTTTTTAAATGAATTGGTCAAACCCTAATATGATTCGTTTAATTGAAACGATTGTGATCAAAATTAATTGATCCTATTTGCTTACTGTGCAATGATCAATGATCGAAATCTATAACAAACCTTGTTTGATTAATCCTGTTATGATTTTTTTATGAGTCAATTATCGTTTGGATTCGTTCACAGCCTAAGTCGCTTGCTATACAGTTATCGTGATATTCCTATTCGATTCACAAGTGTAATGATGTGTTTGTGATTTGTTTTATTTTCAATTGAATATCAAAACGATCCCATAACAGATAGATTCGATTGGTTGAGAAATGATTATGATTTTGTTTCATATGATTTCATTTACCTGATTTATGACTATAATCGAAACAGAGTATTGCTATCTCTGTACTCAGTTAACGATGTGGATCCTGTTTGAGTTCATAATAGAATATCGATTTCAATTTATGATCCATTCTCAAATGATTGTTAGATGTAAATTGAATGGAATTTCTTAAAGATTTGATTTAATTTCAATTCTGATTATGTATCTTATTTTAGACTAGCTACAGAATCAGATGATTCTGTAGCTAAGTCTGTAGAATTAAATTTTTATTGTTTTATTAATAAAATATCTCTCTAACTTGTCTATTTCTGACCCGTTTAAGGTGAATTCGAAATTGTATGGGATTTGATGGACAATTTAGAGGATATTTAGATGCTTTAGTTTCATTTTAGTTTCCTAGTTTAGTTGATCTTGGGAATATCTTCCCAGATTATGTAAACAGTTTGATAACTTCCACAGGGAGGTTTTACCCTGTGGAAAAACTTATAAATACTTATTATTTTTGTAATAATGATCATCCTCATTCATGGGAGAACAAGGATATGGAAATTTAATACAGACCGAGACATAAATTGATGTTCTGCTACAGCTTTAGCTTTTCATAATATCAATATTTTGTTTCGTGTTTATGTGTATCAATTTGCATTTGGTTAATGACTACTTTAGCTATCTTAATCTTTTGCAAATGATATGATTTGATCAATATAATTCATATCTAATTTCTCCCAGTATTTAAAGACATAGCAATTACTTGATTCAGTTTGTGAATGACATATTTCTCTTCTTCATCAATTGAATTATTAAGTATAAGTTTTTGCATAATGGGTTTACCTTATTGCAGAGATTTATAAATCATATAATTGTTATGATTTTTTATGTCTTGTTTGTCCTGTAAACAACTCAAAGAGCATTGTAGCTACTGTTTACGAGAAGCTTCTGGATCATCCGGTGCGAGTTACCTTCCTCCGACCAGCTTCGAAGTTATCATACATAGGACAAATCTGGAGCGTTTCCAGGTCAGTTTGTTGTTTATTTGTTTAGTATATTTGTTAGAAGTTTAGTTTAGATATATGTGTAGTTAGTATATTAGATTGTTTAATTTCAGTAAGTTTTATCTCTTGTTTATAAAATTATAAAATCAACAAAAAATATCTTTTTCTATCTTAGGGAAGAAAGTAAATTAGTTTTCCAGGTTTTATTTAAATCTGTATTTTGTAGATATTGTATATTTTGTGAATAAGTTATATTTCAGTTAGTAGTTTGTATATATAGAAATAGTAGATTAGTTAGTTTGTTTAGTAGTTAGTTTTAATTAGATTAGTTAGATTAGTTTGTGTTATTTGTTGTTAGTTAGTTTAGTTTGTTTTATTTAGTTTTAGTTAGTTTAGTTTTAATTAGATTAGTTATTTTAGATTAGTTTTCTCTTTGGTTTTCCTAGGGCCTTAGATCGACTAACGGAGCCGCTAAACCCGTCAGGGTGGTTCATTCCAAATGGATTGGGTTATTAGACAACCCCAGAATGGTTCCACTCTTCCAGTTGACGGACGATCAATTTCGCCCGTCAACAACATCCAAAAACCTAACCCTAGGAGATGAAGCGCCAAAATTCATGTGGGCCTCGATGGGATAAGTTGGTACATCAACTTCCTAGGGTCGTAACTTTTGCATACGATCTTCATTTTAGGCACACAATATCCCATTGGAAATTTCTATATGAGGAATACACATTATGTCATCACACATTGAATTTATTTGTGGTGTGATCGTGGCGGGCCCAAAAAACGTTGCTTAGGGCCTCAAAATGACCTCGAAAGTTTAGGACCCGAAAAGCTAGAAAAAAACTGCCAAGATAAAAATCATAACTGCCAAGATGAAATATGTATGTGAGCCATATGGAAGAGGTGGATGGCCACCAATATCCACCTATATCAATCTTCCCTCCTTAGGAAGAAATGGTCTTCATTGTGTTGATTTCCCCCACCAGATGAGGAAAATTTTACTGAATTTGGCCCTAGTTGATCCACTTGCCTTGGTGCAAGAGTTGTCCTGCTTTGACAACATGATAAAGCTAAAGATTCTGTTAGTGATTTCCCTTGACCTATTTTTCCATGATCTGATAAATGGATGCCTATTATATGCACTCAGGGTTGATCTCTATCAGTGTCAATTGTTTTTCTATCTCGAAGATGTCCAATAAGGGTGGAAAGTATGGTCTAAAAAGGTCCACATTAAACATTGGGTGTAAGCCAAGGAAGGGGGGAATGTTGAGCTCAAAATCATTGTCACCCATAACCTTGGTGATGGTTTAATGTCCATAGTGGAGTGGAAAAAGCTTCTAATGGGGTCCTGTAAAGAATTATTCTGTAAGTGCAGCCAAACTTTATCTCCCACCTAAAACTTGTGTGGCACCTGATGTTGATAATGGCACTACTTGTACTTGTAATTAGACTTCTACAAAATATCATGAACCTATTGATAGTTGTGATGGATTCATTCAATGAACCAGGTGGTTTTTTACACTTCGGTTTGTGCATGGGATGATTCTTCTTGTGTGGACGTAAGGGGTAGTGCAACATCCATGGGACCCAATGGTTGAAATTCCAACCCAACCTAAAAGGAACTGTGGCCAGTTGACCTATGTATGGATCTATTGTAACTTTGATGAAAATAGAGAAGAATCTCATCCCATGTGCGTGGAAGCTTGGAATTGTACATGCACAAGATATACAGGATCATCCTATTAACGACCTCAGTTTGGCCATCTGTTTGGAGGTGGAAGGTTGTGGATTTGGTGAGCTTGGTGTCTAGATTTGACCAAAGGCTCGACTAAAATGTTTTGAGGAATGGGTTGTACCAATTAGAGAAGATGGTTTTTGGTATCCCAAAATATGCCCAGACTCATTTGGAGAAGAGATTGGTAGTGGCCTTTGCTGTGATGCTCTTCTTGTAGGTGACCAAAATTTCCATCTTGGAAAATAAATCAACCACCATGAAAACATAATCATTTTCCTGCTTGATGGAAGGAAGGATTGATAGGTATTCCATCGATATGGATTCCTATGGTCTGTCAGGAGTTGGAAGAGGGGTGTACATGCCTTGTTTCTTAGTGGCTGGTTTGGAAATGGCACAGTCCATGCAGGACATGATATACTTGTTGAAATATTATTGGAGTTTCAACCAATGGAATAGTTGTTGCAACACTGCCACTATCTTTTCTACACCAAAGTGTCCTGCCACCCGACTATAGTGAGCTTCCAAAATTAACTTCTCTTTCTTTCTTGATGGAACACAGAGATGGTCCATATGGCACAACAACCCATTCTGTAGATGAAAATCAGTGACAGTTGTGTTTGTAACCAACATCTGGTAGGTAGTGGTGAAGTTAGGATCTCACTCATAGAATTGGGGCCATATGGAGGTCTCATGTCTATAGGAGTGTAGCACCATGGTTAGTGTGACAAATGGAGGTTGGTTGAGGTAGTCAGTGACGTAGTTGGTGCTCCCTGTCTTATACTTGATGTTGAGATGGAACTATTTCAAGTATGTGGACCACTTCTGATGGCATTCATTTTTCCATTTTCCTTGTGTTTGCATGAAATGTAGAGATTTATGATCAGTGTGGATGTATGTCTCCTTCCCGAGAATGTAATGCCTCCACTAAAGGAAGGCTTGTACAATGAAGTGTATTTATTTTTCATAAGTGGGGTACTTATGAAAAGTATCTGATAACGTGTCACTATGATAGGCCATGTGATGTTTGTTATGAGTGAGAAACACACCCACAACATAGTCTGAAGCATCTATCTCAATATCAAAATGGTGTTCCAGGTTTGGTAATGAGAGCACTACGGATGAACACAAGTGATACTTCAAATAATTGAATGATTTCTATTGTGACTTTACCCACATGAATTTTTCCTTTCCACCACCCCTGGTCACTTGGTTAAGGTCCCATTCAATGTGGGAGAATCCGAACACGAACCTGTGATAGAAATTGGCAAGGCCTAAGAAGCTCCAAATCTTAGTGAATGTGGTTGGGGCTGGCCAATCACAGATGACTTGGATCTTGGATGGATCGACATGCGCCCCATTCTCATCAACAATGCAGCCTAGGAACTCAACCATATTCATGCCAAAGGAGAATATTTCCAAATTTGTATATAGCTTGTGTTGTCACAGAGTGTGCAAAACTTGCTTAATATGATGCAAGTGTTCCACCCAATTATTTTTGAAGATGAGGATGTCATCCAAATACACCACATCAAATGAATTGGTTAAATGCTACAAGATATCATCTATCATCCTCATGAAATTTGCTGGGGAATTTTTCAATCCAAAGGGCATGACCAACCATTCAAAAAGACCTTTTTTGGACTTGAAGGCAGTCTTCCATACATATGTCTTCTCTATTGGGACATGGTGGTAGCCAGACTTCAAATCAATCTTATTGAAGTATTTGCCCCCCTTGAGCTGGTTAAGGAGATCATAAATTTGGGGAATTGAGTATCGGTTCCTGGCTGTGATCTTATTTAGGTCCCGATAATCAATGTAGAGTTGCCAGGACCCATCTTTCTTTTGCACAAGAATGATTTGGATTCCATACAGTGATGATCTTGAGAAGATGTGCCCATTTTTGAGAATCTCTTGGATATGACATTTTATTTCCTCATTTTCTGATAGAGAGTAGAGATAGATTGGTCCATTGGGTAGCGGTGCGGCAGGGGTCATATCGATTGAGTGCTTGACCTGATAGTGTAGAGGTACCCCAGTGAGTGAGGAGAAGATGTATTTTTATCCTTCCACAATCTTATCCACTTGCTTCTACTATGTGGAGAGACTTGTCACAAAGGCCATGGATGTGGCTGCAACCTTCCACTCACTTTGAGCATGAATCACGAAGAAAACAAAATTTTCGGTTTGAGAGATGACCTTCCTGCATTGCTTGGAAGAGATCAAGGAAATGGTGGTAGATGGGACTACCTTGGGTATCTTGTATAATTTCCTATCCAAAGTAATAATAACACTATGAGGCCTAGAATCATATACAACATGAAGTTTCCATAAATAAGGTTTTCCAAAAATAACATCAAAAAATTCAAGGGGGGCGACATCACACAGTACCTCATCTTTGAAGGACTTGATGTCATAGGCCAGGCAACATTGTTGGATGATGCAGAGATCACTCCCTTGGTAGATCCATTTGATGGTATACATCTGTGGGTGTGGTGTTGTCAGAAAATCCAACCACTTGACGACCTATGCTGAGATGAGGTTCTTCTAGCTACTGCTATCAACGATGAAGTGCAATGAAGTACCATTCTCCCACATCTATGAATGAAAGAGATGCTCACCTTCCTCTGGTTCATCGGGATGGACCTTGGTGGTGGTATAAATTGTGGTACTGGGTTCCACATCAATGATCCATATCCATTTTTGTGATTCTGACTCAAAGTCGGAGCCCACATTGGATTCAGAGGCTTTCATCTCAGCCACCAATGACTTCTTTGAGGGGCATTCAACGGTTTTATGCCAGGGGCTCTTATGGAACTCACACCATTTCCTAGTGTCTTTCTTTGTCTTCCCATTATCTTTATTTGTTTTCTATTTGGACTTGTTTTTCTGAGGTTTTTCATCCTATCTCTACCATTTGTTTTACGGGTTAGGGTCGCCTTTTCCATTCTTCTATTGTGAGGGGTTTGCAAACCCAAACCGCCATGTCTTATGTTTAATATTTTTCTCGATTGCGATAGCATATCAATGAGACCTATGTATCTATCTGGATGTATCTATGTAGACAACCATGGTATTTGAGAAACATATGTCGCTCAAATTATTTGATACCCAACTTGGTGCACAAGGTATTGAAGACATTGGTGAACTTTGACATTGTTTGGTCCCTTTCCTTCCACAATGTGGTCCATATTGTATATAAGTCGTCATAAATTACAATAAGGTAGTATTGTTCCTTAATAACATCCCTGAAGGAACCCTAAGTGGGTGCAACTACAAATAACATAGATCCCTCTATTTCCTTTTTCTCATAGAAAGTATCCCACCAATCTTTGACATGGGGGACGACCTTGAGGAGAGAAAATGTAATATTTTCTCTATCGAAAAAGTTGCGGAGAAAACAATACCCTTCTAGAAGGTTTAACCATTTTTCTCCAACATCTGCATATATTTGACCTTCAAATATAAGAATATAAAAATTGATTTGTACCTTGAAGGGGGCAATGCCTCCACTCGAGGTAGATGCGTCACATGTTGGCAACCGTCAAAGGATTTGCGCAAAGTTATCCATCATCTTGTTCCTTTTTCATGAGATGGATTCCTCAAGAAAAAGTTTAAAGGGATCTCCTACCCCATCCTCTCTCTTTTCTTCCCCCATGGGAAATCATTGGGTCCAGCGAGGCCGATCTTGCAAAGGCTCAATTGGTTAGAGTCTGAACTGCTTATACCCTGACCTCGTTGGGGACATGCACAAAGAATCAAATGAAGAGAATACCACTCTGATACCACAGATACATATCTATGAGCAGAATGAAATGAAACACATATCTATAACATTAACATAGATATATAGAGAAAAATAATAGAGATAGAGTGGAACTTAACTTCTATTAAATAAAAAATCTGTCGAAACTGTAAAATGCAGAATGAAAACAATCTTGCTCGAATGGTGGTAGTTAATCTCTAATAAGAGATGTGGGGGATACATACATTCATATGAGCATATTACAATGAGGCCTCCAAGCCTTTTTAGCATCCAGAAGTAAACAAAAAACCATAGACATCCAAAAACCTAGCCCTAGTAGATGAAGCGCCAAAAGTCATGTGGGCCCTGATGGGGTAAGTTGGTACATCAACTTCCCGAGGCAATATCTTTGCATATGGTCTCCATTTTAGGGGCATGATAGCCCATTGGAAAGGTATATACGAGGAATAAAAATTATTCTATCACACTTTGACTCCTATAGTGTGACCGTGGCAGGGCCAACAAATGTTGTTTAGGGCCTCAAAATGACCCGAGAAGTTTAGGACTCGAAAAGCTAGAAAAAAACTCCCAAGATAAACACTGTAACTGCCAAGATGAAAGTTTTATGTGAGCCTACTGGAAGAGTTGGGTGGCCACCAATATCCACCTGGATCACCTGGGTGGCCACTTCCTTAACTGCTTTCCTATTCTTTCATTTTGGTACTAATTTTCACGTATCCTGTTCCTTCTGCTTCTTTTTCGTGCACGATATTGTCTTCTATGTTGTTCCTATTTCATTTATTTATCCTTCTTATCCTTCTTATCCTTCTTCCTCTTCATCATATTCTATATCTTCTACTTCTAAGCATTGTGTCTCAGGATGCTATGTTTTTTTCAGTGGGATCTTCCACTCAACATCCCAATCTTTCATGATGTGTCCCAATTCTTCTTTAGCTACCCTGTATCTTGTGGGAAACCATTCCTGAGTTGCATCCTTCTTCACTTGGATGTACATGTGATGGTGCCCTGATTTAAACTACACAACATCCTTGTATGCTTCTACCACATTCAATAATATGCATGGTGTCCTTTGGATGCTCTCCCAAATAACCTCCTTTTAGATGTAGAACACAATGTTGTTATCCTGTTGTCTCTCCTTATGCGTGGTATGCCACAAGTTAGGGTATCTTGCTGCCAAACATGGCTTGTTCGTTGTTGAATTTTTTTTTGAGTCCTCTGGCTGTTAGGATATTTATACACTTAGGAGTTAGTTAATATCTACTTCGTCTAATGTGTCGATTGGGTAAAACTTTTTTTCTTAGTGTGTTTCTTTAGTATGCATTAGTATGCATTTGTTGTTAGGAAATATGAGGGTCACTATATGTTCCAGACATAGAGTGATCCGACGGTTCATATTCTCCTCGATTTTAACGACTAAATTGATCCATGGATTAACACCCGATTTGTCCATGATATCTATTTAAATAGAATCGAGGGTCATTTTCCGATGATCTTTTGAGATAAACTCTCTTGTAAAATCTCTCTGTAATGGTTTTCTTTTGCATTAGTAAAATTCTCCAAGTGGTCGCATTGGTTGGGGCCGTGGATGTTTCCCCGTAGGGGTTTTACCATGTCAAAACATCGACGTGTTGATATTTTATATGGTTGTGTGAGTGGTTACTGAAAGTGTTCATCCTCTGTTGGAATACCTATGATGTTGAACATGGAATCATATCATGTTTGAAAATTCTCTCCTATTATAGATCGAGATCGTGAAGCTGAGTTGTCTCATCTATGGTATCTACCATTTCCATACACTTATACTATAATAGGAACATTCCATTGCGTCTAGAGAGATCATTTCATTCAGGAGTGCTTTTTATTTGACTCGAAAAGGTTTTCATTTTCAGAAGATACGACCATTTCAGTCAGATCCGGAGGTATAAAACCCGAATACACCCTTTTATAATTTTTGTAGAGTATTATTTTGGTTTTATATTGTTTGTTTCTGGGTTGATACTTTTTTAGATCTGCGTATTCTCTTTTCTCTGCACACTGTGTGATCTCAACAAATCATAAGCATATAGGAAAATGTAAATTTTTCAAGTAAGCTAATCGAGATCTAACCCTTGTTGTCATTGATAAGCAAAAAGTTTTTCTTGTGTGAAAATATTTTTTTATGAGCATGCTTTCCAAGGTTGTCTTCAACAACAACAAAAACAACACATCCATTCCTCCTTCTAAACAATACAATATGTTTTGCTAGCTCACTTAGTTAAAAGTTACCTTATTAAGTAAGAGGTCTTAAGTTCAAGTCTTTTTTTTTTTCACTTTTTTTTTTTTTTTAAAGTTCACGCTCCATTGAAAAATGCATTTCACTTCAAGTATAAAAGTGAATCACTTTATGAAGATTTACTATTTTATTTTAGAGTTATTTTTTTTGCATGCAAATTTCTTTTATAAAGTAACTTCATGGTAAAAGTGGGTCACTTCATAAAGAAACTTATTTGTAAAAGTGGGGTTATTTGGAGGGGTATCACCACCAC
The DNA here is from genome assembly GCA_000966675.3 of Picea glauca. Lineage (NCBI taxonomy): Eukaryota > Viridiplantae > Streptophyta > Pinopsida > Pinales > Pinaceae > Picea > Picea glauca. The sequence goes on from JZKD02S2116581.1 coordinate 204,992, forward strand.
ATGGTTCTTTGGTTACCATTTATGCTTTTTTTTAAAAGGGCATACCTTTCACATATGAAGTCCGTTTTCACTGCCATTTTTTTAAAACTACCTAATGTTTTGAGATCTTTCCATCTAGAACATCAATTTAAGTTTTTAAATCCATATTATCTTCATATTTAATATGGCTTCTTCTAGTGATCTTTTGCATACCAGCACCAACTACTTCCAATGGAAATCCCCTATGGAGGATTTATTAAGAAGTAAAGGATTTTAATGGATTACCTTCAGAAAGGAAAAATAACCCATAGATGTTGATAAGAAATCAGAATGGGATAATAGGAGTGAAAAAGAGCACAGACTGATCAAAATGTCCATATCTCCTGATTTAAGGTTCCACCTTCAAGAAATTGATGACCCTAATGAAGCTTCAGAAAAGATTGAATTTGTTTTTGGTAAACACAATATTATTCAATCACATCAACTAGAAACTCAAATACTGACTTTAATTTTAAATTATTTTTATTGCATTGAAGACTATCTATCTAAGTTTCAAACACTCATAATTTTATCTGAAGAATGTCAGATAAAGATGGAGGAAGAGCATTGCATCTATATTATTCTTTCTAATATAGGTAGTGCATATTTTGTGTTTGTATCTACCTTTTATGCCATGAGAGAGGCTCTAGGGAAATATTATCAAAAACCCACTCTTGAGTCCTTTTGTGATGCTTTGATTAGAGAGAAAGATAAGCTTGTACAACTTGGAGTGATCAACACTGCAGGTAACTCCAACAAAGCCTTAGTCACCCAACTGAAAGATAAACTCAAGAATCCAAAGAAGCAACATCCTCACCATAAAAACAAGAAAAAAAAGGGTCCCAAACCCACTTAGACAGCTTCAACTCCTAATGGTGACATGAGAAAAATCTAAAAATAAGAAGACTCATAGACATTGCAACATTTGTGATAAAGATGGTCATGATGAGTCCATATGTTTCAAGAAGATGGTAGATTTAGAAGTAATGATGAAGAAGAAGAACATAAATATTTATTCTATTTCTTCTTCTTCTTCTTCTCATGGACATGCACTTTCTTCTTTTGGTTTCTCCTTCAATGCAACTTCTACTTCTTATTCTGATGAGTGGCTTATTGATTCTGGAGCATCTTATCATATGGCTAAGGATAAAGACATATTTTTTTCTCTAAATGAATGTAACACAAATAAAATATTTGTTGGTGATGATAGATATCTTAGTGTTGTAGGATCTGGAACAATTCAAGTAGATAATGGTCATTTCAATTATGTATTATGTGTTCCAAGTATTTCTTGTAACCTTCTATCAGTTTATCAAATCACTCATTTAGGTGAAGGTAAAACCATAGAGTTTTCTCCTCACCAAGTTGTAATAAATGATCTAAAATATCCTAAGCATGTTATTGAAACTAGAATTGATGATGATATTACCAGGTTGTACAAGTTTGACAAATTTGGGTCATCATCTTTTCCATCAGTTTTTGATGCTCATAGCGATGACTTGAGGAAACTTTCGCATGAATAGTTTGGTTATCTAAACTATCGCTCATTGAAACAACTATGTAATCAATATATGGTGACTAGTCTTCATCTTGTTTCATGCAAAGATGGTGTTTGTGCCGGTTGTGTTCTCGAAAAACATCATCGCAACAATTTTGACAAACGTGCCTCTTGGCATGCCTTAGGCCCTTTGAAACTTGTTCATAGTGATTTTTGTGGTCCACTTTATTCTCCTTATTTTTCCAGGAGAAAGTATTTCTTAACTTTCACTGATGAATTTTCCAGACGTATTTCTTAACTTAAAGTGAATTTTTTGACAAGTTTCTGACCTACAAGGCCCTTGTAGAAATGAAATCTAGACATCAAATTCAAAGGTTAAGAATAGATAATGGAGGTGAATATGTGAACAATAATTTTAGAAGTTACTGCACTACACAGGGAAGCCAAATGGAACACACTGTTCCATATACACCATAACAAAATGGTGTTGCTCAGAGAAAGAATCACACATTAAAATAAAAGGCTAATTGTATGATCCAATCTAAGGGATTAAGTCTAAAGTATTGGGAATAATCCATCAATTATGAAAATTACATAGTAAATTGCACTCCCACAAAGGCTCTTAAAAATATGACACCAGAAGAAGCATGGACTAAAATTAAACTAGATGTAAGTCACTTTCGTGTATTTGGGAATATAGCACGGGCTCACATTCTTGATGAGAAAAGGAAAGCATTGTAGCCTAAAAGTGAGAAGTGTATATTTGTTGGTTATTCTAAAGATGTCAAAGGTTACAGACTTCTTAAACCATATTGTAATGAAATTATTATTAGAAGAGATGTTAAATTTGATGAAAATCTCTTGGCTTGCGATCCTAATTCAACAATTGTGCCTTATTCATCCTATGAGCCATCTTCGATGTTAGTGCATTCTTCTGTTCCTATTCTGGATTCTTCTTCAGATGATGATAATGAGGATGAAAATACACCTCTTCCTACTCACCTTCCTCTAGATGAGTTCATTGAACCTAAACCAACACCAACACCATCGCTTTCTAGATGGGTCCATTCAACATGAGAAGCAACTGGTGATATTGTCGGTGATCCTTTAGATCAGTGTCAGACACATTCTTAGTTCTAGCAAGAATATTTTATTTTGGATCAAGTTTCAGAGACTCATGATCCATAGACATTTGTAGAAGCTTCAGGTCATCCATATTGGAATACAAGAATGAATGAAGAGTATCGTTCTTTAATGGAAAATGATACTTAGGATCTTGTACCTCTTCCAAAAGGGAGAAAAATTGTCATATGTAAATGCGTCTATAGAAATAAGTATGCATCAAATGGAATTGTTAAAAGACACAAGGCTTGGCTAGTTTCCAAAGGATTTTCCCAAGTTGAAGGAATTGACTATAATGAAACCTTTGCCCCTATAGAAAAAATGAATTCCATCTTCCTTGTTCTTTCGCTTGCCACCTCACATAAATGGGAGTTCCATCAGATGGATGTTAAATCCGCCTTCTTGCATGGGGATTTGCAAGAAGAAATATGCATGGAACAAACTCCTTGCTATGTCCAGAATGAATCTATCCTTGTTTGTCTCCTTAAGCAATATCTTTATGGTCTTAAGAAAGCTCCCTGATCTTGGTATGCCAAAATGGACAACTTTCTTATTGACACCAGATTTTATAGATGCCATTATGATCCTAATGTATATACCAAGAAAGTAGGAAGCCATCTCATAATCCTTTTCCTTTATGTTGATGACCTTATCCTTACTAGTACTGACTCAAAACATTTAAACCATGTGAAAACCAGCCTTAAGAAGAAATTTGAAATGACAAACTTAGGATTTTTGCACTATTTCCTTGGTCTCCAAGTTTTGAAAATCAATGAAGGAATTTTCCTTTCCCAGTCTAATTATTCTTGTGATATTCTTCATGGCTTTCAAATGGAATATTGTAAACCATCCCCTTCTCCCTTCCAGTCTGGAATCAAGCTTGGTGCCACCTATACTTCTCTCGAAGTTGATGCCACCTTGTACCGTCAGTTAGTTGGTAGCCTCTTATACTTGACTCATACCTGTCCTGATATTTCCTTTGATGTTGATCTTGTTTACCGGTATATGAAAACACCCCATGAAATCCATTGGAAATAAGATAAAAGGATACTTCGATATGTCTGGGGTACAGTTCAGTTTGGGATCCATTACAACACAGGGGGGACTCCTTTATTGGTTGGTTTCACTGATTCAAATTGACCCGGGGACTCTGATTATTGGAATTATACTACAAGTTATGTTTTTAGCCTTGGTTTAGGACCTTTCACTTGGGTTTGTAAGAAACAAAAAGATATTTCACTTTCTTCAGCAGAAGTAGAGTACCAAGCAACGATAAATGCAAGTCAAGAAGACTTGTGGCTTCGACATATCCTTTCAGAGTTTGGATTCCAATAGAAGCATCTAACCAGCCTTTGGTGTGACAATCAGAGTGCCATTAAGCTCTCCAAAGACCCAGTTAAACATGAACACAAAAAACACATCAAGCTACACATGCACTTCATCAGAAATCTCATTCATTGTAAATTTATTGAAGTGCTCTTTTTCTCTACATAATATCAAGTTGCAGACATTTTGACAAAGTCTCTTATAGAAGAAAAGTTTTCCAAACTTCAATCTATGTTAGTTCAGAAAGTTTTCATTAAGGGGGGATAAGTTCTAATGTCTCCTTCCTTCTCCTATTGTGTCACTATTGTAAATCCTTCAATCCTATCCCAAGTTTTTCTTAAGGGGGGATGTTAGGATATTTAGACACTTAGGAGTTAGTTAATATCTACTTGGTCTAATGTGTAGATTAGGTAAAAGTGTGTTTCTTTAGTATGCATTAGTATGAATTTGTAGTTAAGAAATTTGATGGTCACGAAATGTTCCCAACATAGAGTGATTTGATGGTTCATATTCACCTCGATCTTAATGACTACATTGATCCATGGATTAACACCCGATTGGTCCATGATATCTATTTAAATAGAATGAAGGGTCATTTTCCGATGATCCATTGTGAGAAAATATCTTGGAAAATATCTCTGTAATATTTTTCTTTTTCATTAATAAACTACTCCAAGTGACTGCATTAGCTGGGGCCATGGATGTTTCCCGGTAGGGATTTTACTATGTCAAAACATCAATGTGTTGATATTTGATTTGTTTGTGTGAGTGGTTACTGAAGGTGTTCGTCCTCTGTTGGAATACCTGTGTTGTCGAACATAGACTCCCTCCAAGACAATAATTCTATCAGTATCAACAACCATGCATAAATAAATTTCGTACCTCTGTCTTTAGCTTCCCTACAATCTATTAGAAAATGGTTCACTAAGAATGTTGCTTAGTTCATTTGTACGCCTTCTACGCACTTGTGCACCAAACTCTCCAAACTTGTTGCAGTTGTTGTCCTCTCCAAACTTGCACACCACTGGTCTTATGTAGTTGTGAGAGAGAGAGAGTAGGACAAATTATGAGCTCTAACGCCCTCTATTTATACTACTCTATCTCACTGGACTAGATCAAATTCTCTTTCTGGAGGACAATAACTCAATATTAAATATTCTCTTGAACCAGCTTGTCTCCTAGAGTTATTATCCAACTTTTAGGGTTTCTCTTTCTTCTCAGAATATTCTAGTCTTATCAAAGGTTACACGCAGAGGTTAATACCTCTTGCATCTACCATAATATCAACACTTCATCCTAGATAGGGAGGTATGAAAGGAAATGGTCTTGATCATAAACAAACCATTCAACTGATAGCATTATCATAGTCACATAGGCTATCTCATGATCAAATCATGAGCACCATCATCACTATCAATATCATTTGATAGCATCAAGTACACCATCTCTCAAATACATACTCCATATAGGTAATCGAGTATGATGTTGAATAGGTCACTCACTCCATAGAGTGATACAAGAACCATTCTTCTAATCCAGACATATTTACTAGAAGTATAACTATTCCAACATATGCTAGAAGCCACACCATGGGATATGTTAGGGACCAAAATATAATGGACTTTTGAGAGCACTTTTCATCTCTCTTTATTTCACTTATCTCTTTCTTCAGTCTTTTGGCCAATGTCTTAAACCTCCAGGTTCTTCATTAAAATCTTGTTG
>JZKD02S2116581.1:216099-255320 GCA_000966675.3 Picea glauca
TTTTATTGTATGATTCCTTGATCACATACATAGGCTTATATTGAGTTTATGCTATTGCTATCACTTTGGTTGGTTGTGTTCTTTTGCAGGATCATCATTGTATGAGTGTTGGAACGGAGATAGGATGTCGATGGTGAGAGGAAGTGACAATTTAAACGGTATGTCACCTATCCCTCTTTAGTTAGTAAATTCAATATTTAAAACTTAAGGAAAGCGTCATGTTTTGGTGTGTTTTGTTCTAGATCTAGGTGGATCTAGGGAGATCAGTTAGTGTCCACACTTACCGATTAGTCTGATAACACCTGGCATCCTTTGGATTTGCCCTCTTGACCTACAATACACAAAATATGAATAATTGGTATATTTGTTATCCCTAATGTATGCTTCAAGATTTTCAATATAAAAATATATTTTATATATATATTTATAATCTCATCAAGATGTGGTATGTGTTCTAAAGTACATATGGCAATTCCAAGTCATGTCACTCATCCTACATGCTATCTACACATTCAATAGGCCCAAACCCATGCATGCCTAATTCAAAAACTAAGTCGACATGTCAAGTCATGAGTCAACTATGAATCAATCCACGAGTCAACACATAAGAAAAAAAATTCCAAATGCAAACATTGAGCTTTAATACAAAGTGGTTGATAGGTGTATTGCGCAGGTGTCTTGTGATTTAGTATGGTTCAGTTTCTGGAGAGGGCCATGAATAAGAGCCACGAATAGGTGGAATTGCAAGGATCAAATTTTTTATTTATAAAATCAAATCATGGCACTCACAGGATTGATAAATGTCCTCGTATGGGCCTCGACATTTCTACTGCTCTTCTTCAAGGTTAATTATTTTTTCCCATCCATCACAATATTAGTAAACTTGATTGACTTCTGTTCTAAAGGAGATAAAAGGATATTGGTCGCAAAATATATTCCCTACGATAGTATTTTAAAACATCTTTTCAATGGAAGAAGCAACATATTCCATGGGCAAGGCATTTGAGATTTTCATCCTATATTACTCAAGCACTAGACCACTATAATAGTAAAAATCATCGCATTTATCATGATTTAAATACAGACATGGTTCTTTTCGATGAGGATAGGAATCCTAGACTTTCACGTTTTGGTGTTATGTAAAACAATAGAGATGGAAAAAGATATAGTATGAACTTGGCATACACACCAGCAGAGTTTCTGATGATAGACAGAGTAACTCTTGAGAGTGTAAATCAGTTAGTTGACCAAACAAAGTAACTGCAACAATTAGTTATATGATAGAGGATATATATATCTCTTTCCTGATATTACTATCTTTTTATCTTGAAAGTTTATGAAGTAAAGATAGTTATCAAAGAGCTCGTTTGGTTTATATCATCCACCTTGTACAGTTTGTTCCTTGATTGTAGATGGTTGTCTCCTCTAAAATCCATACAAGACAAAGGGACATAGTGAAAGTAAGAAGTATACCTTGAAATTTTATTATGTCTAACTTGGTTAGAGGAGGAAAACATATAGATGACAGAGCATTGAAGATGATAGTATTGTAATTTCAGATTTGGGAAGATCCCAGAAGGATAAAATGTTGAAGACTATACTTTAAGACTCAAAGAAGATAAAGATAGAGCATAGCATCTCAAAACAAACAAGAAGCCATTGAAGATGGAGTTCTATTGTTTCTTGAATCTAGAAATAAGAGACAGATTCAAATATAAGAACAAAATGGAAATTCAGTTTTGCAGGTTTATAAACAATTTTGAAGACCTGCACTTTCAACAGCTTAGCTAGGTTTGAAAATCCTATGTTAGCTACCGAAACCCTAATTTTCGACAACTAATCTCACTCTATTTCATGCTTGTAAGCTTCCTAAAGTGAAAATATATACAAAATGATAGTTTGTTCGCTTAGATCATATCTTCTTGCAACCAGATCTCTCAAGGAGACTTCCAGGTCCATACCCATTTCAAAATACAGAATATGAATGTCTCCTGTGGATTTTAATGAAAGTTTTAAAGTTAAACCTGATTTTTATTTAGTTGAAGGATGAGAAGATTTGATCAAACTCTGACCCTAGCTGCATCTTTCAAAGTAGGTGACTCATCAGTAGATAGACGTTTTCTAGATTTTTGTCTAATGACTCATGACTTATGTGGAAAACATCATTCAAGAAGATCTCTTCTCCTCAAGGATAATTTATGTGGCACTTGAGAATTCAAGTTTAGATGATATCCAATTCCTTAAATATAGGATCTAACTCCTTAAGTTATTGTATTTGTTTTCATTTATAAATTTTGAATATATTTGATCCTTTTCTTTGGGATCTAATAATCATCATGTAAAGCTTATTTAAGCTCATTGAATTATGATGTAAAAGGGTGGAGAAAATAGTCCCAATGACTGTGGTTCAAGTCTAGAGACTAGACCATACTGCTATTGTACTAAACCTTTTTCATATAATACAGATACACAAGTTTCTTTCACTGTTAATGCCACATTTCCATCTTCTCTCTTTTCCTGTACTTTGGATGATTACTATTATCTAAGATTGTCTAGTTGCAAATGACTGTCATCTCATTGGTCAACTCATAAACATTGATTTAATATTAATCTATAATATATTTATTCAGCCCATCACATAGGTGTTTTGGTTGATAAATATAGTCTTTTGTCACGCATCAGTTAAGTTGTTTACCTGATTATTGACTTTTGAAAGAATTGTCTCATCTAGTTATATATATTTCAGTGTCTTGAGTGTGAACCAGTTGTTTATTTATCCCATTTGATCCAACATACAAAGAAAACCAAAACATAATTTAAGTTACCATACTTCTTCAAGCTACAACCTGAGAAGGACTCCTGGAGTGATAACAGGCTACAAGGAATATTCTTCCCAAGCATAGAAGAATAACTGTCCCTGATTTATGATCCTAGACCATTCACCTAATTGGGCCATTCCTTCGGCACTAATCATGGTACAACTTAGAGAGAATGAGTCTGCTCTTGGGAATTCCATTCCCTGATTGTTGAACCTAGAGAATTCACCTAACTGGGCCATTCCTCTGGCACTAATCACAATGCAACCTAGAGAGAATGAGTCTTCCCTAGGGAATGATTGTCTGGACCATTTCTTATGGAATTATTGTCCTAAGCCAACCTCCAAAATGGACTATTATTTGAAACTTCTCACAACCATGGACTTCGAAAGAATGACTTCCCAACAAGGTGGACTATTATATTTGACCACTACTCAAAGTGTCTACCAAGAAGAATGACTATCCTAGACCATTCCCCCACATTCAACACAATGGGAATCATTGTCTATGGTACATCAACAATCTATCAGACCATTTTTATTGCGAAAATGACTGTCTTATCTAGACCATTTTCTGAATTTCAAAATGCCTGTCCATCATAAATCTTGAGCCACTTTCCGAATTGGAAAGGAACTGCCCAACCTGGACGATTTTTCGAACTAGAACATGACTGTCCATAAATAAATAACATATCAGTGATCCCTCCCAACTTGGGAGTAATCACTTCCTTTTCCAATAAAGAAGTCATATCCACAAGCCCCAACTTGCCTCTTAAGTATGCAAACTTTTCATCTTGGACAGAGGGCTTACCAAAATATCTGCTATTTGCTCATCTGTGGAGATATACTGGAGAACCACTTCTCTCTTCTGGAATTTATCAAGAAGAATATAATGCTTGATATTAATGTACTTTGAACTTTCATGGAACACCAATTTCTATGAAAGCTTCACATGGCTCTGATCATTACAATATATCATGGTTGAATTCAACACCTGATTAGATGATCCAGAAACCAAATTACACATCCACATTGCGTTTGTAAAAGAATCACAAGCTACAATATACTTTTCTTCTGTAGTGTTGAGTGTAATAAACTTTTGTTTCCTACTATCCCATGACATCGTGGAAAATCTCAAACTGAAACATATCCAAGTAGAACTTCTTCTGTCATCTGCACTGTTATCACTGAAATTTTGTCCGCAACATCGCATGCAAATGGTTACGGGAATACAACATATTCAAACACCTATTAGTTCACTTGCAGCACCAAAAATGCATTTCCAAGAGGAAAAAACTATACAACTTGTCAAAAATTGGCATGCGCTAAAACACTAAAGGAAGTGCGCACAAAGTGTGTGGGCCAAAGTATCCCATAGAATGCACAATGCACCATATGAGAAACTTTGTACGAGAAAATCCACACACTCCTGCGAATGACACATTTATGGTTCTTGTCATCCCCTCACCCACTTCTAGACCAACTCCAAACTTGATTTGACCCTCAAATCCAAGATGAATCCAAATAGGGGGCTAGTCAAAGACCTAACGGTGCCCGAAAGGGCCCCTTGTCCACACTAAGAACCAGTTGGATATTGACTCAAAGACATTCTATAAAAGAAGGCCATGGGTACACTAAGAATTGAAGAATCTCATTATATTGTTATGTTGTCTCTATACTCCCTCAAGAAACCTCTTTTATTCTTGGATCATTCTAGAAACATCTCAATAAGCTATTCACCTCACCTCTTGAGGGAATAGGCTTGGATTTCTTCACCATTTTCTTTCTAGTTTATCATTGTAATAAGAGCTCTCAAATAGGTGATTCAATATCCCTCCCAAGGAGGAAGAGGGGATCCATCAGTCCTCCTTTCTCTATGTTGTTTTCCAACTAATATAGTTATCTGTTGGTGGCATAATCATTGGTCAATTGGTTGTTTGATTTTGGTTCAAATTTCCTCATGCATTTTAATTCTATTTCTTTAGTCATTTCTTTAGTTGTTTCTAGCTTAGTTTTTTGTTTATTTCATGTGATTGAATTGTTTAATTCATATAATAACCTATGTATTTTCTAGTAGGCCCAACTCGACTTGTAAGTTCCCTTCTTTTTATCATTCAAGTGGAGAAAAGGACACAACATATTTGTGACCATACTAGTGACGTATCACAACATCCTCCTAACTAGCGAAGAAGAAATTCTTTTGCAAACACCCAGTCTTCAATACACCACACCCTCTGAATATAATCCCACCTCTTCAGAAGCAGTTCCAGCTACAGTCAGACCACCCTTGATGATTCCACACCCTAACACTGAACCTATCATTCATATCCCTCACATCTTGTTATGACAAAATGTCAACAACCCCCAACCTAGGGTATCACACAATTACAGTCTGGTCAATCACTTGGCACAATATCCTATAGCCATGTCAGTATTGGAAGTTCTCCAAAATTTTACAACTCAACATAAATACTTACTATCCACCTTGGGAGCAGTCGACCCAGCTGATACTAGACTCATCACATTTGATCTAGATTGTGGGGAACCTCGTCTCCCCACTTTGGTAACTTTCCAGATACCAGTCAAGATTTGGAACATCATGATCCATCGATTCATCGATATATCATTGATGAAGGTGCATCCACATGCATCAAGTCCAAAATTGTATGGAAAAAACTTGGCTCCCCTGAGCTCATACCATCCACCATCACTTTGAGAGCTTATGACAGATGACCATCTTCTCAGGGAGCTGGTGTTTTCTTTCCTACAACAACTATGATTCGGATTATTTTCGGCATGAAATGAGAGCGGAGATATACTAAACAAATGCATAGAGATATCGCATATATCCAATAATATAATATAAATATATCAGAGATGCAACCATAAACACAGAGCTACAATAATACATGATTTCTCTTAATAAAATAAATGTACAGAGACTGTAAAAATATAGAGTGAAAGACTCGCTAGAATGGTGGCAACTTATCTCTGAGAAGATATGTGACAACTACTCGCATTCGCAAGAAGATGATTACAATGAGGATTTGAAGGAATTTTTACAATAAGAAGAAATGCCAAAAACCCTAGACATCTGAAAACCTAACCCTAGGAGACGAAGCACCAAAATTCATGTGGGCCCCGCTTGGGTAAGTTAATACATCAACTTCCCGAGGTCGTAACTTTTGCATACAATCATCGTTTTAGGCGTATGATAACTCCTTGGAAAGGTATCATCGAGGCGATTCATTTTGGGGGCTCAATCTTGCCTTCAGATATCATTGAGAACCTCTATCTCGAAAAACCTTCATTTAGGCCCTCAAAATGACCCCAAAAGTTAAAACCTGCTTAAAATAGTAAATTGCCAGAATTGCCAGAAAAATGTTTTGAGCCAGTTGAAAAAGGTGGGTGGCCACTGAGATCCACCTAGATCAATCCTCCCTCCTTAGGAAGCAATGGTCTCCATTGTGTTGAGTTTCTAGGGGAGAGGGAAAAGCATTTGCTGGATCTGCATTTTGGTGAGCTACTTGTATTGCTGGAGACGTCAGCTGCTTAGTTTGTGGAAGTCTATCATGAACCTGTTGAAGCTGATCCTGTTCAAAAAGTTGAGATACATGAGAGGAAGGTGTGAAGAAGGAATCTTTGTGCTTTGCTACAACCTTGTCGACCCACTTCTGTTGGATAGAAGGTGCAAGGGGTGAGGCTGTGGTGGTTGCAGTGTCCTTCTGTTCCCCTTTTGAACATATTGTGAAGAAGTTGAATTTGCAGTATGAGATACTACCTCACAACACTTTTTAGGTGGAACAATAATTGGAACTACCTCTGGTATTCTGTAGAGATGATCCCCCAAAGTAACAATGACACTGCGGGGTCAAGACTCATAAACAACATGGCATCTCCACATATATGGTTGGCCCAAGAGAACATCACAGACATCCAGTGGGGAAACATCACATAATACCTAATCCTTGAAGGGTTGGATGTCGTATGACAATCGACACTGTTGGCTGACATGGAGATCTCATCCTTGCTGAAGCCACCCGATGTTGTATGGATGCGGGTGTGGTGTTGTCGACAATCCCACCTATTTGATGACCTCTGCTAAGATGATGTTTTTTTGGCTTCCTCTATCAACAATAAAATGCAATGGGGTCCCCTTCACCCACGTCTGTGAATGAAAAAGGTGCTCCCCCTCTTCAGGATCTGTTGGTTCTTCTGGTTGAATTTTTGTGGTCACAACAATAGCAGTGGCATCTGTGTCAATGATCTATCCTTTACCAGTATTTTCAGAATTAGATTAAGAATTAGGGTTCGGCTCCTTGTCTTTGATCTCAACCACCAATGATTGTTTTGAGTGACATTCATCGGTGTTGTGCCAGGGGCTTTTGTGGAAATCACACCATTTTCCAGTGTCCTTCTTTGTCTTCTCGTGACCCTTCTTTTCCTGTGTCTTGGACTGGTTTTCGAGAGACTGTTTGTTAGGGATGTCTTTGTCATACTTTGGTTGTTGGGGATTTGTAGACCCAAATTCCTTTTTGTTCTGGTTCTTAAATTTCATCTCAATTTTAACAGCATATCGATAAGCAACACTGAGTGATGAGATGTCTTGAAAATCCATTTTAGTCTGGATGTATTTGTGTAGAGCCCCACGGTATTTCAGAACCAAATGTTGCTCGAAGTCTTTGATACCCAGCTTGGTGCGCAAGGTATGGAAGTTATTGGTGAAATTTGGAACTTCTTGGCCCCTCTCTTGCCGCAGTGTGGTCCATCTCATGTACTAGTCCTCATAGTTGCCAACAGGGTAATACTATTCCTTTACCACATCCACAAAAAAATCCCAAGTGGGATCAGCCCCATATATTCCAGACTCTTCTGTGGAACTTTGCTCCCAGTAAGTTTCCCACCAATGTTTGACACAAGGGAGAGCCTTAAGGAGTGCGAAGGTGATCTTTTCTTTATCAGAAAAATTGTGAACAAAGAAATAACCTTCTAGTAGAGTTAACCATTTTTCTAGGGCTTCTGCATCTATCTGTCCTTCAAATACAGGAATATCAAAATTAACTTGTACCTTGAAAGGTGAGGTGCCTCCAAAGGGGCCACTTGATGAATATGTTCCTGATGCTATCGGTAGACATTGAAGGATATGGGAAAAATTCTCCATCATTTCATCCCTCTGTCGCATCAGAGCTTGCTCAAGCAACAGATTGATAGGATCGTTTGCTCCGTCATTTTTATTTTCTTCCTCCATTGAGGGTTTCTTGGGTGTGTGAGAGCGATTGTATGCAAGAGAGACAATCTTGAGACCCAACTTTCTATAATCGGACCTCATCGGGGACATACACTAAAAAAACAATCAACAACAACCTGCTCTGATACCACTGATCCGAATTATTTTCAACACGAAATGAGAGCAGAGATATACTAAAGAAATGCACAGAGATATCACGTATATCCAATAGTATAACAGAAATATATCATAGATGCAACCATAAACACAAAGATATAGTAATACATGATTTCTATTAATAAAAGAAATGTACAGAGACTTTAAAAATACAAAGTGAAAGACTCGCTAGAATGGTGGCAGCTTATCTCTGAGAAGAGATGTGACGGCTACTTGCATTCGCAAGAAGATGATTACAATAAGGCTTTGAAGGCATTTTTAAAATAAGAAGAAATGAAAAAAACCCTAGACATCCAAAAACCTAACCCTAGGAGATAAAGTTCCAAAAGTCATGTGGACCCCGCTTGGGTAAGTTAGTACATCAACTTCCCGGGGTCGTAACTTTTGCATACGATCTTCGTTTTAGGTGTATGATAGCTCATTGGAAATGTATCATCGAGGAAATTCATTTTGGGGGCTCAATCATGCCTTAATCTATCATTGAGAACCTTGATATAGAAAAACCTTCATTTAGGCCCTCAAAATGGTCCTAGAAGTTAAAACCTGCTAAAAATAGTAAATTGCTAGAATTGCTAGAAAACTGTTTTGAGCCAGTCGAAAAAGGTGGGTGGCCACCAAGATCCACCTGGATCAAACTAAGTCTTATTAAGTGGAATTAAAGAGTTAGGATTTGATTGAATTTTCTTAGATTAGAGTTAGATGCCTACTCCCGCATATATTTTGTTAGCATCATCACAAGCTTACGAGCATCCTTGGTTGATAATTAAATGAAAGAAATTTAAGCAATCAAATTGCCCAACATTTTGGTGCCATTGTTGGGGATGCTCGTAATGCTTACCCTTCCCAACATGGTGCTCACCATTATGGTATGGTATATACACCCACCCACGATGGTTCCTCAACCATCCCTCCCTCCACAAATAGAGGGAATCTCATTGCCTATTCTAGTACTAAATCCGACCACACCTCCCTCACAAACACTTTCCAGCACCACCGAGATGGTTGGGGGTAGACAAAAGAATAAATATTTCACTGCTCCACTTCCTTCTTGATTTCAACCTCTTTGCGCACTCTACGAGAGAGAGGGACACCCCACAAATAGATGTCCCTCTCTCCTTGAGTTACGTAATCTGATCCAAATCCCTCAAGCAACAACATCGTTCATTGCTTCACCAAGCACACCTAGTACTACCAGAGCATCCCCTACTATAGGAAGTAAAGGGATGTGAACCAAATTCACATGTGTCAGCTGTTCAAAGTATTTCCACTACACTCATCATTGCTCTGTGCTACCTTAGTTTTGACAGACACTAACGAAAGTATGCCAAATATTTCAACAAGACCCCTCTCCACCCACGTCATTGAGTACCCATGTCACTGACATCCATTATGTCACGACCTCAGTCAATGGACATATGAGGTGCCCTTTCTCTCTTTGTGACTCACTTGATCATTTCACATACCAATATCCTTCGATCATTGAATAAAGGCATCGTCAAATGAACCTTATTCAAAATCCGCCAACCACCTCACTTCTTATGATGCAGGTGATTTCCACTATTCCTTCTCCAGATACTGATCACATCACCTCCCCTGAACCTGATTCACTTCCCACCACCCCATGGTTTATGGATAGATTGTCTAAGGATTTACCCCCAAATCCTCCCAATTCTTCAGTTCATTTCCCTCAGGACATCTTACCCCCAACCATAGTTTACAACCCACAATATCTAGACATTTGGTTTATGACAAGCACACCATCGCACCATAGTTGTGATACCCCCTCTACATCTTCACCACCTGAAGACAATCACACAGTGACCATCACCAATGTTACTTCCACATATCCCATATATTCTCACAATTTTCACTGTGACAAAGATATCCTAAAGGAGATAACTACCCTCGATTGGCCATGGAATGCCCTCCATTAGAGAGCACTCTTTCTCTCACAGGAAGCCTTTGACTCCTAGCCAAGCCTCCATATGTACAATTGAAACTAAGTATTGTATTCCATCGGGGCATATATACTGGTTCAACAACCCTATCCCTAACCCTGATTCTTTTGAAGAAGGAAACATGGCCAATATTTCCCCCACTGTCAAAATCAACATTTCCATCAAACTATGAATCATAGAGGAAATAACCATTGGCGCCACATGCTCCCCTGAATAACTCACAACTTACAAATATCTTTTTCAGGAATACCAAGATGTTTTTTCCTTGTCATACACGGAGATGCCTGACCTCGATCCTTCTATCATCAAACATCACATCGACACATGGCCTGATGTCACCCCAGTACATCAAAAGAAACAACCACTTCACCCATCCAAATACGCAACTATCAAAGACAAAATTGAAAAACTACACACTGCAGGGTTCATATACCCCATCGATTACACATCACGGGTCTCCAACCCCGTCCCTGTTAACAAAAAACAAGGCACTATTTTCATCTGCACTGAATTTCACGATCTCAACCATGACTGTCCCAAAGATAAATTCCCCACACCTTTCATCAACCAAATTATCGATGAATGTGTATGCCGCGAGGTCTTGTCCTTCATGGATGGGTTCTCTAGCTACAATCAAATCCAAATACACCCAATAGATCAGTATAAAACCACATTTGCCACCCCATGGGGTACTTTCGCATATCGTGTCATGCCTGTTGGACTCAAAATGCAGGTGTGACATTCCAATGGGCCATGACTTACATTTTCCATGATATTTCTCACATCATTCTCACTTACTTGGATGACCTCACTGCTCGATCCAAGAAACGAACACAACATCTAGATGACTTGCGAGTCATTTTTCAGTGATGTCGACAATACAATATCCTCTTGAACCCCCTCAAGTGCGTCTTTTACATCACAACCAGATGCCTCCTTGGATTCATATTCTCCCAACATGACATCACAGTGGACCCCCTCAAGGTCCAAGTTATCACAAAAATTCCACCACCTAGGAATTTGGGCCAACTGCAGAGCCTAAAAGGTAAAGCAAACTTTTTACGCCACTTTGTCCCAGATTATGCCACTCGTGCACATGGTTTCCTCTTCTTAATGCGTCATGATATCCCATTTCGATGGGATGAACATGCCCAAACCACTTTTGATTATTTAAAAGTAGCACTATCCAATGCCCCTTGGATTATTCTTCCTGTCTATGATCGCAACTACATCCTCTGCTCCCGCTATAGCTTCTCTAGGGATCAGGGTCTGCAAATCTACTGAAAGACCCACACACTGTTGCAAGACTCTCTCATCCTGAATATGGGACCACATGCCCTCTGGCACACCCTGTAGTACCACCTCCAACTGGCATCAAAAATCATGTAACACCCCGCCAACCTCTACCTAAGGTGCATGCGATGGCCCTACACCTGGATCATAAAAAATGCACTTCCTACTGGTTCGCACCTCATCTGCTGGCCTCAAACCAGCCTTTTCCCTCTGATGTATCTCTCTCACCTATGGCTATACCCACGACGGTATCATAGGCCCCTACCACACCGAATCTCCAACAATCTCCACCTCTCGACCTCGCAGCCCCACATCTGCACACACAACAAATAAAGATAGAATCAAAATCCATCCATACATAAACATATGTGAAACTAACAAAATCACCAAATATAAAAGCACCAACATACCTCTCTGTCCCAATCCTCTCTAGGAGGCTATACCATATCTGGGTCATGCCGGAAGTCCATCCCACCATATGGGAACCACATTATAATCTATGGCATATGGTGCATATGGTTCCACACACACACCAACATAGCCGTAAAATAGTGGCCACACTCTCCCCCTCCATGACGTACCAAAATCGATTCTCACCACATCAGTTGTGGCTCCCATGCCCCAGAATCTGGTAAAAACACTCTAGGGTGCAACATGGGCACCCTCTCTAGAAAACACACCACCAAGATTGATCCAAAAGAAAACTCACTGGATTTGATGGTCTGACATCGATGAAGCTGCCCCATCATCTTGGCATGAAGCATCAAGCCCCAAGAAAAAAAATCCCCATCCAACACTCTCTACATAATCCTCAGTTGACCACCACTGATCCATTGAGTCGGTAAGTACTAAGGATCTGTAGATTCTCAAAATCATCGTTGCGATGCACTGATGCAATATCTCATCCATCGCCTCGATGCATATGACTAAACTCGACATAATGCTCAACCTTGAACAAAAACACCGTGCCAAGTCTACCTAGTGTACATCCCCTAGCAACTATGGATCAACAGGTAGGTCCATCCTCTGAAAAGGGAGCCTCATCAAGAAATAAACATCCTCCATATCCAAGAATGTCAACTTCTACTCTCACATAATGAAGCATTGTAGATCAGTGCTCCACATCGAATGCATATACTAAAGTAGGTACTCCTACGACCGTATCAGTGGGCATTCAAAGAACTTGAGCAGCCCACATGCTACCAAGAAACAAACACAACATCTAGAGGACTTGCAGGTCATTTTTCAGTGATGTCGACAATACAATATCCGCTTGAACCCCCTCAAGTGCATCTTTTACATCACAACCAGACACCTCCTTGAATTCATAGTCTCCCAACACGAAATCACAGTGGACCCCCTCAAGGTCCAAGCTATCACAAAAATTCCACCACTTGGGAATTTGGGCCAACTGCAGAGCCTAAAAGGAAAAGAAAAATTTTTACACCACTTTGTCTTTGATTACGCCACTCGCGCACATGGTTTCCTCTTCTTAATGCATCATGATATCCCATTTTGATGGGATGAACATGCCCAAAATGCTTTTGATTATTTAAAAGTAGTGCTATCCAATGCCCCTTGGATTAGTCCTCCCATCTACGATCGCGACTACATCCTCTACTTGTCGGCCTCAACTGTCTCAATAGTAAGAGTTCTCGTCCAACTAGGAGATGATGGTCACGAGGATGTTATTTACTACATAGGTAAAAACCTTTCAAGACTACCCCTGAAGTACAATCATGAAGAGAAAATATCTCTCACAGTTGTCCTCGCAGTCCAGAAACTTCGTCATTATATCCTGCTTCACACTGCCAAAGTCGTGGTAGATTCCAACCCCATGCAATACTTGCTTAGTTGACGGTAAATTAATGGTAAATTTTCCCGATGGATCGTAATCCTTCAGGAATACAACCTAGATTTTTCAACTCCCAAAATCAAGAAAGAACTTGTTCTCAATGATCTCATCATGACATTTCCCTCAAACACTACAAGTTCACCCGTCAACATGGATTTTACCAATGAACACCTCTTCTACATCCCCTCGGATGACCCCTAGTATGGCGGCCTTCTCTTCTACCTTCAGAAAAAAAAGTTTGGATCTCATCTCTCTCAAGATGATCGTCGATGCCTTCACCATCAGTGTTATTGGATAAATCAGTAGGTGCAGACACTAACTGATCTCCCTAGATCCACCTAGATCTAGAACAAAACACACCAGAACATGACGCTTTCCTTAAGTTTTAGATATTGAATTTACTAACTAAAGAGGGATAGGTGACATACTATTTAAAAACTGCTTCCTCTCACCATCTCCATCCTAGCTCTGTTCCAACACTCATACAATGATGAACCTACAAAATAACGCAACCAACTAAAGTGATAGTAATAGCATAAACTCAATATAAACCTATGTATGTGATCAAGGAATCATACAATAAAACACAACAATCTTTATAGGGAAGAATCATATTACTGTATCATATTAAATATGAAAGATAGATTACAACCATGGCCTTGATGTCATAAGGTCCCTTGCAACCATCCTTCATTCCCCACAAACTTCCACTCCAAGAATTCTGAGAGAATAGATATGATAATATTCACAATCTATCTTGACAAAATGGCTCATCTATCCAAGCTAACAATCTCCAAAGATCAATCCAATCCAAGCTAATCCCAAAATATAACTTTCTCCATGAGAGTTCCTCTCCTTTTATAAGTTGAAGAGAATAAGGTGAAGAGTTTAGGATGATCCCACTAAATCATGAAAGTGAGTAAGATCCAAACCATTCGGATGCCACCTCACCATGGAAGTTTCTCCTTCTAGAAGCATCGAGAAGATGCTCGTTTTTCCCACGTATGAGCATTTTCACACCTTGCCTATATAGAAACCTGCAAACACTTCATGACTTAGCTATGGTGTAGCCTGCAAAAATAAGGTATTTTCACACCCTGCCTATATAGCAACCTGGGAACATCCTCTTTAATAGGGTTTTTACAAAGGAGAATGCATCTTCTTTTCTCAAGAAAAGTTCTTCTCCCTTATTTCTTCAGGAACTCAGGCCACTGACCCCTCCAAAGGAAACATATAGTTTTACATCATTAGTGGTCATAGGGATGAAGAAAATAATGTGTAATAGAGAGCCCCCCAAAGTATGAAGTTAGAACATAGTGATAGCTGAAATACTTTGTCGAGTGTGAGTAGGGAACAAGAAAGAGTCGGTCGAAAACCTAGCAACAAGAAAGGAAATACAATACAATAATATATCATCACTGAGGTAGGCATTCCCATACTCAGAATACAAATGACTCAGAGCATAAATGTCGACATGCGAAGATCCATGTCAAGTAAGAGAGGTCATGGCCACCAAACATACACTGTGGATCGATGCTAATATGAACATAGCCACCAAAAATACATTGTGGATCTATGTGTTAAAGACTCAAATTTGAACATAGCCATGAGACATACAATGTGGATCTATGCAACAATAGAAATTGAATATACTCCAATGCAACCTGAATCTATCAGAAAAGATCCAAGGTCTTCATCTCCACCACTCTATAGTATGAATCTAACCATGTGAATAATTGTGTCAAAGTTGAACATGATAGAAACCACTTGATTACCGATCATTAGTGTATACCATTAACAAGTGCGAGGGAAATCACCATTAATGTCAATGACTCCCAAGGTACACTAGTACAATCCAACGAATGTGAATTAATGAGTTGAGGTCGAACACTCGACGAAATCTCTTGATCAGGCGTCGATAATGAAAACCCACTGTCAAAAGTGAGGAAACCTGCCATTGAGGCATGCAAGTTCCAAGGTACCAATTAGTTTCTAAGTCTAATTACTGGATAACATGTTGATGTCGACAGGAAAAGACTCGTCATAGGAGGGCCTTAATGTATCCCACATCAATGACATGAAACAAGTAACAATATTTGATGTGGATCAGGATAACCAGTAACTCAACACTGAATCAGGGATGGTCGATGCAATAGAAGGCATTAGGACTGTGGAAATGGTCGATGCAATAGAAGGCTTTTCGGGTTTAACATCTCTTTTAAACATATTGACGACACGACAACTGTCTTGGAAACACTGACTCAACAACAGGGATCATAGACCAATTTGTAATCTTATAAAGGAGTATGATCAGGAGACAAGTGGATATTCTAACCTAGACACAAAGTGAGTGAAAGGATGTCATGCTCAAAAGTGGCTCTTCCATAGAATACAGGTTTAGACACATTTCTTTCCCAATTTCCCCCCACCATTTCTGGCAAGTACCTCTTTATTTTACACAAGCTTGAGGAGGATAACATATGCTTGAAATGTAAGC
This sequence comes from Picea glauca, assembly GCA_000966675.3. Lineage (NCBI taxonomy): Eukaryota > Viridiplantae > Streptophyta > Pinopsida > Pinales > Pinaceae > Picea > Picea glauca. Next base: position 231,922 of record JZKD02S2116581.1, read on the forward strand.
TCATCATTCAGATGATTCCCTCGGAGTATGTTTAACGAACCCTAGGAAGGAGTGGTTCAGTCCCACATGGTCCTTTCAATGTTTGTTTTATGAGTCCAAAGAAAGAAAAATCAGAGGTTTTTCATGTTTATAGAGTCTAAAAAACACTTAAAAAGAACTCTCTCAGTTCCTTTTTCTTAAAGTAGTCTGATGAGACCGAAAAAGAGATAAACTATTGCTCAACAAACGTTTTCTTCAAATAATTTAATGGGTGTGAAAAGAACAAGATCGCTCGACAATCTTTTCATGTTTAGAGAGTCTAAAAAGAGCTTAAAGGGAACTCTAGTGGGTTCCTTTTTCGTATAACCTTTATGAGTCCGAAAAAATGATAAAAGTATACTCAGTTACATTCTCATTGATTTACAAACATGAGAAAGAACAAATACTAAGCTCGGTAACTTATTCTCACGTATTTACGAGCATGAGAAAGAACAAAGACTAAGCTTGGGATTGTTTTCATTTTTATGCAAGATTTAAAACAAAACAAAACTATGCTTGGACCTGGTTTCATTTTTACACAAGCTTGAACTAGAGGAAACTATGCTTGAGGTAAGTGGTTTCATTTTTACACAAGCTTGAACCAAAGTAAAAATTATGCTTGAACTTCCCAATGCATTATCCATGAATTCCCATGGTTGGTACTTAGCCCCCAGCTTAAGAAGCTAGCGGCTCAACTTCAGTATGAAGTCTAGAGGCTGTATCCAAATTCCCCCCAAGCTTTGTTTCATCCAATTGCAAAGGCGAATGAAATGAAGCTTCAAATACTAGACGAGGGACTTGACTCGAACTGAGAGGGGGAACAATCTGTTTCATTTTTAAATGAGCTTGACATAGGAATAAGAACTATGTTCATGAATTCAGGTTCAATCCCTAGACCTCTGTTTCATTTTTTAACAAGGTTTCCACAGAGACGAAAAAAATATCCTCGTAAGTGGTTTCATTTTTTAACAAGCTTGAAATCAAAAAATCATGCTTAAATACCTCTGTTTCATTTTTTAACGAGGTTTCCTTAGAGATGCAAAAACTATCCTCGGAGTCTCTCTTCTTAATCATGGATTCCAAGAGGAAAATTCTCTTGAATGACACCATGTCAAGGGAAAAAACTCGGTCATGGCTTCCAAAAAGTCTTCACTGGAAGGAAGAAACACACTCTGGAAGGACACCATGTCGAGGGTCGCGATAGGAGTAAAGAGATCGGGCTCTAACAACCCCATTGAAGAGATCACCATGTCAACTATCGGATCCAAGTCATCAAAAGTTGAAGTTATGGGAGACAACACCACATAATTGACATGTGGAAGGGGCGATACTTTCTTCATATAAGAACCATTTAGGGAGGTAATCCAGTCAGGACTGATGAACGAAAGTTGATCAATAGTCACCATTCTTCCATCGTGTGGGAAAGATATCACGCAAAAAAGAGTGGACACAATAGATTTCATGGCATAGACATAATATCGTCCAAGGAGTAAAGAAAAATCCAAGGGGTCTTGGACAACCATGACATCAATAAAGAAAGTTTTCCCTCCCAAAGTTAAAGGAAACTGAGGAAGGGTCCCTAAAGGTTGACTAGTTCTTCTGTTAAAATTTAACAAATTCTGCATAACCGGGGCAACATGAGGACAACCCAAATCTTTCCAAGCAAAAGAGAACAAAATGCTAATAGATCCACCTTCATCTATCAACATCTGAGGAACGTCCCGACCACAAACTTGCACTGTAATCTAGAAAGGAATGTGAGAGGGAAGTCGAGGCCCAGTTAGCACACCCCAATTAAAAAAGATGGCCTCATTACTTGGAGGGGGTTTCACGAGAGAAGGAGGAATACCCCCCGACAAAACAGAGTCTGTATCAATGAGAAAAAATGTGGGCAGTATTGGATTTAATCTCGAGTGGGAGAGTAGGAGCGACGGGTTGTATTCTCCAAGGGGAGAATGGGATCGATGCTTGGAAAAGGATCAACCACTTGGGTTTCACTCTCTAACATGAGAGTGGGATCAACTGAGGATGGGATCAGATTGACCACTTGGTCTATTGGTTCAACCAAGGACGTGACCAGATTGACCACTTGATCAACCAGACTGACTGACAAACCAAATTGATCATTTCATCAACTATAGGTGGGTTGAGAGAAATCTTGCGATAAGCAACTAGAGGTTGAGGTTGTGAAACAATCATGTCTTCTAGGAATTTTGAGGCTTCTTCCATATCAGGGAAAAGATGAGTTATATGACACCCTTTGCATAACATACACGAGAATTTTACTCTACTTTTCTTCGTCCCAATGGTATTGTGACTAGTTGATGGGAGGTCATCAACATGTTGTTCAGAGGATGATGACATGGGTTGATTAGGGTGTGTAGACCATACTTCTATAACTTTGGATAGACCAGGGAAATCATTAAGAAGATGGATACCCTTACAAAGCCTGCAAGGGTACTTGGGCTTACGATTTGTTTGGGTGATCGTGACGTCATCAACACTCCTAGCACGATTAACATTAATTGGTTGTTTTCCAACATGTTTGATAGTGGTTGGAGGTTTTGACCCTTGTTTGTCTTTCTTCTTCTTAATCTTTCTTTTCTTCTTCTACTTATTCACCGGGTTACTAGATTCAAAACTTTCACTTGACGAAGAAGATGAAACAAAAGGTGACCTTACAAGCGAAGAAGGTGAATAAGAACTTACTGGTGAAGAAGGTGAAGGATCAACATGAGGTTGATGCTCTTGGGGGGAAGTGCTTATGACTGAAGCACTTACTACATTTGGGACTACTTGAGTGGAAAAAAACCACACTGGCAATCCAATAACGAGACCTGGAAGGCTCAAAGTAGCGATGTGAGGAGGACCAATGTTTCCATAAGAAGTAAAAACAAAAGGTTCCCCTGGAGCAGGGGTTCCTTCATTGGTTATTCTGGGAACTGATGCCATTAAATAAATATCCAATTTAGATTCCTCTAGGGAAAACAAACAACACACGCTAAAAATCTAGCAAGCAAGCAAGCAAACAAAACCTTCTCACAATGAACACACTAGTTGGTGATGAAGTCCAATGTTGCGGGAACAATGTAAGAAGGGGCTGAGATAGAATGGGTGGAAAATTTACATTGATGACCTTCTTAACGAACTTACACCCTAGTGCAAGCTCCCACACATAAACGTGGGTATACCATCCAAGGATTCCAAGTGAGTTTGGCCAACGTTGATTCTAGGTACCGTGAAGACTTACCCCTCCATAGTCATCTCGTGTAAAGAACCTAGAGAGATAGGCCACTAAGGTTACCAATTACTATAGTAATTCCCAGGGAAACAGTTGATGGTCTGATCCACATGAAAACATAGGGTGTCTAGCCCAAAATCAACTCAAAAGGATTCCACTCATAATTCTGGGTATACCTTCAAGAAACCCCCATAATACGCGCAATATCTACACCAAGACCAACAAAGCAGGGTGAGTAACTCTGTCAGTCTTTATGTGACTTCGTGATTGACCCTTGTGTTAGAAGGGCTTCCCAGGATAAAATGTAATAAGTGGATTTAACCGCTCCCTAACTCAAGATTCTATGTTTGCTTGAAACATTGGAAAGTTATCTTTCACACCTATTCCAAATCCCTACAACCAATATAATGTAGGTTTGCTACCAGAAAGTATAAAAAATGTCTAATCAATTTTTCATAAACACTTTATTTTATGGCTATTGTTACTCAAGAGGAAAATGGCATGGACAATATGGTGTTTTGACAGACTCAAAAGTTATGCAAAGAGATGAAGATGCAATGTTTTCATTTTAATGAAAGCTATGTTATGAGAAGGAGAAAACATTTATCATTTCCATATGCACAATGTCCCAAAATTTTAAAACTAATCAATCTCAATATCTTCAAGAAATGATACAAAGAGATTGTACACCAATACACGATTCATGGCCCCCCCTGGCCACGAGGGGGACAAATTTTCAGATTTTAAGACCAAAAAATGCCAAGAATCATGCAATTTCGCTACTTCAAATGCAAGGATGCCCCCAATCTAATATAAAGCAAGAAAATAAATCTTTTTGTTTCAAAAAACTCACTAAAAGAAATAATGAACTTTCTTAAAACAAAGAAACCCAAACTAAAAGTTTTCTTTTAAAGATAACTATTAAGAAGAAATCTGATCTTTCCCTAAACAATTCTAAAGAAAACACACGCTTTGTAATTGAAAGACACTCAAAGCAAGAGACTAATCCTTCAAAACAAAAGAAAGCAAAGATGGATAAAATCAACTCAAAGAATGTCAAGAAGACTATAAACAAATCAATGTAGGCTCCAAAAGTTCAATCCATCTGATCAAAGAAAAACTGGGCATCAAAAGATAACAAGACCTAATAAAAAAAAAATTACAAACAATTTTGCAACCCAGTAGTATATTGCAGTGCGAAAGTCACTAGTTTTCACAGGCTAGCAATGGGTAGGGTGCGAAAATGTTGCACTGGTTTAAACAGTGAGGTGCGAAAATCAAAGTTTTTTGCAGGCAATAAACAGTTGAAGTGGGGGAATGTCTATAATCAAAAGGAATTTGGAAAAAAGAACAAAGAGTATAAGTGAACTTTCATATCTATAGAGTCTAGATGGATCTCCCACAGACTTAGAGACCAGAAATCAAGCAATCAAAGTAAGGGAAACTAGACTAACTAGGAAACAATCTGTTCCCTAGTGGAGTCGTCAATTTTGTTATTGGATAAATCAGTAGGTGCAGACACTAACTGATCTCCCTAGATCTATCTAGATCTAGAACAAAACATACCAGAACATGATGGTTTCCTTAAGTTTTATATATTGAATTTACTAACTAAAAGGGGATAGGTGACATACCATTTAAACGTCGCTTCCTCTCGCCATCACCATCCTAGCTCCATTCCAACGCTCATACAATGATGAACCTGCAAAAGAACACAACCAACCAAAGTGATAGTATTAGCATAAACTCAATATAAACCTATGTATGTGATCAAGGAATCATACAATAAAACACAACAATCTTTATAGGAAAGAATCATATTATTGTATCATATTAAATGTGAAGGAGAGATTACAACCATGGCCTTGATGTCGTAAGGACCCTTCCAACTATCCTTAATTCCCCACACACTTCCACTCCAAGAATTCTGAGAGCATAGATATGATAATATTCACAATCTATCTTGACGAAATGCCTCATCTAGCCAAGCTAACAATCTCCAAATATCAATCCAATACAAGCTAATCCAAAAAGCTAACTTTCTCCATGAGAGTTCCTCTCCTTTTATAAGTTGAAGAGAATAAGGTGAGGAGGTTAGGATGATATGACTAAATCATGAAAGCGAGTAAGATCTAAACCATTCAGATGTTACCTCACCATGGAAGTTTCTCCTTCTAGAAGCATTGAGAAGATGCTCATTTTTCCCACGTATGAGCATTTTCACACCCTGCCTATATAGCAACCTGAAAACACTTCATGACCTAGCTATGGTACAGCCTACAAAAATCAGGCATTTTCACATCCTTCCTATATAGAAACCTGCAGACATCCTCTTTAATAGGGTTTTTACAAAGGAGAATGCAACTTCTTTTCGTAGGAAAAGTTCTTCTCCCTTCTTTATTCAAGAACTCAAGCCACTGACCCCTCTGAAGGAAACATATAGGTTTACATCATTAATGGTCATAGGGATGACAAATATACTGTGTAATAATCAGGTCCCTCGCTACCTCCCCATCGATGACATTTTTTATTGATGTGGGGTCGACACCATACTCTGTCGATGTTTGACCATCGAAGAAGCTGACAGAGTCTTGAACGATTTCCATAGCGGCGCCTGTAGTGGACACCTATCAGGTATGTCCACTACCAAAAAAATCATTCGAGCTGGATACTTCTGGCCCACATTGTTTCATGACTACATCCATGCTATCAAGCGATGCGACAAATGCCGACTTTATGCAAACAAAGCACGAGTGCCACCCGCTCTTCTGCAAATGGGGCATAGAATTCAAGACTTGCAATCCTCCATCTAGAAATGGACACAAGTACATCATCATGGCAGTATATTACTTTACGAAATGGGTCGAACCCATGCCTACCTTAAACAACACCACTGACACAACAACACATTTTTTCTTCAGCCATGTCATTACCCACTTTAGAGTCCCACTAAAGCTAGTCTCTGATCATGGTAAACACTTTGAGAATGAGATCTTCATTGAACTCTCCTCAAGGTTAGGATTCTCCCATGAGTTTTCCTCCACATACTACCCTTAGTCCAATGGATAGGTCAGGGCTGTCAAAAAAGTCCTCAAAACCATGTTGCAACGCACTTTCAACAAACATAAGACCAATTGGTGTCATATGTTGTTTTCAACATTATGGTCTTATCGCACAACATTCAAAACCACCACTGGTTTTACACTGTTTCATCTTGTCCATGGGATTGAAACCACCCTCCCCATCGAGTGCAAAGTTCCCATGTTGCGCATTGCCATCGAGCTATTACCTGACACTGCTCCAATGGAGTAGCGCTTGGTGAACTTAGAGTCACTAGATGAGGATCATCGTTCTTCATTACAGAACAATTAGGCAGCTAAAAAATGGTCTAAAGCCACCTTTGATGCCATTTCAAGCTTCTCTCATTCAACGAAGGAGGTCTCTTCCTAGCCTACAATATCGCTCACGATACTTTCGACCATGGGAAATTCGATTCATTATGGAATGGACCCTACATCGTCCAACACTGCCTCACTAAAGTTTTATACATCCTAGACTCTCCAGAAGGATATCCTCTTAAAGAACCTGTAAATGGGTTGTACTTAAAGAAGTTTTACGCCTAAGCATAGTCATTCTACACTAGGATTTTTATTCGTACACAGTTGTAGAGTTTTTAGTCTTGTTTTTTCACCTCCATTCCTCATGTCTGATCTACCATTCTGTTATTGATAGATGTTTCCTCCATCAGCCTACCATATTAGTTACACTGATAGAGCTAGCCATTGGACACAAAATCTCACTTCGACCGCTTGGGCCCTTTACACCCCCTCACATGAACTGCTCCAGTCCGACGATGTATGTTTGGGTGTGGAAACCAACAACCAAGAAGAATACGCAACCATCATTAGCCTCCTCATCAAGGGAAGTCACCATAACATTCACCACCTTAGTGTCTTATTAGATTCCCATCATGTTGTCCTGCAACTCAACAATGTGTACCGTGTCCGCAATCCTTTCCTCTTTCGCAAATACCTGCCAATTAGACTCTTATCTCGCAATTTTTTTCCAATTATATTTAAACATATTCCACGACAATTTAATCAAATAATAGATAATATGGCTAACCTAGTGATAGATTTCCATTTATCACATCAAGACATCATCACACATACATAGGTCATCAAAAGTCTGTCAGAGCATATAGATTAGACATCATAAAAATGCAACAAAAATACCATCACATCTAAACATCACAGATATCCCCAACATGTATATATATATATATATATATAGATATATATATATATATATATATCGATCAATGTGTCATCAATGTTTACAAACAAGTACAAAATGTACATTGCCCATAGGCATGTGAGCCCCCCTCACCCCTATAGGTACAAAATTGGTATCACACTACCCTATACAAAATGGGCTCAGAGGATTATATAAATACAAAAATATCCAACATAGTACTCAAGGTGCCCCCAAAGCACCCCCACCATGTCCTACAGGAGGTGCCCCACCACCTAGGGGTCCTCCAGGTCTAGGGGGAAGTCGCCCAGTCATTGCTGCTCCCGCTACAACTGCTCTATGGATCAGGGTCATCAAATCTCCTGAAAGACCCACACACTACTCCAAGACTCTCTCATGTTGAATATGGGACAACATGCCCTCTAGTACACCCTGCAGTACCACCTCCAACTGGCATAAAAAATCATCTAACACCCCACCAACCTCTACCTAAGGTGCATGTGATGGCCCTGCACCTGGACCATGAAATATGCGCTTCTTACTGGCTCTCGCCTCATCTGCTCGCCTCAAACCAACCTTGTCCCTCTGATGTCTCTCTCTCACCCGTGGCTATACCCACGATGGTATCACATGCCCGTGTCGAACCGAATCTCCAACCACCTCCACCTCTCGACCTCGTGGCCCCACATCTGCACACACAACAAACAAAGATAGAATCAAAATCCATCCATACATAAACATATGCTATACTATCAAAATCACCAAACAAAAAAACACCAACATACCTCTCTATCCCAATCCTCTCCAAGAGGCTACACCATATCTCGGTCATGCCGGAAGTCCATCCCACCATATTGGAACCACATTATAATCTATGGCAAATGGCACCACATGTGCGCCAATGTAGCCGTAAAATAGTGGCCACACTCTCCCCCTCCATGATGTAGCGAAATCGATTCCCACTACATTAGTTGTGGCTCCCATGCCCCAGAAGCCGATAAAAACACTCTAGGGTGCAACATTGGCACCCTCTCTAGAAAACACACCACCAAGATCGATCCAAAAGAAAACTCACCAGATTCGGTGGTCCGACACCGATGAAGCTACCCCATCATCTTGGCATGAAGCATCAAGCCCCAGGTGAAAAAATCCCCATCCAACACTCTCTGCATAATCCTCAGCTGACCACCACTGATCCATTGAGTCGATAAGGATCCATAGATCCTCAAAAGCATCATTTTGATGCACCGATGGAAGATCTCATCCATCACCTTGATGCAGACGACTGAAATCGACATAATGTTCGACTCTGAACAAAAACACCATGCCAATTCTACCAAGTGTACATCCCCTAGCAACTGGGGATCAACAGGTAGGTCCATCCCCCGAAAAGGGAGCCTTATCAAGAAATAAACATTCTCCATATCCAAGAATGTCAACTTCTACCCCTGCATAATGAAGCATTGCAGATCAATGCTCCACATTGAATGCATATACTGAAGCAGGTACTCCTACGACCATATCAGTGGGCATTAGAAGAACTTGAGTAGCCCACATGCTAACAAGAGTCTCTGAATGCCTGACTCCTCTCTCACTGCCTCCCTGAGGTGCTCCCAGTCCCACTCCCTCTAGTGGAATGGCATGTTGAACTGATTACCTGCATTCACACAGAAAACACTTGATCGATAATCCTCATTCATTACCAAAATCTTCAAAAAATACAAGTTTGTTAAAGCCCCCCATCTTTGCCTCAAGTGTGTGGTTGTCACACCCACAAGCGCGCACATATGTGCACCTATTATTCACACAATTGTGCATCCATGCACAACTTTTGAAGAAACAAAGTTGCACCAATGCGCATATGTCACACCCACAGGTGCACATTGATGCACACATGTTATCTACACAGTTGTGCACTGATGTGCCACTATCTGAGAAACAGTTGCGCACAGTATGCAACTATAATTCGAACAGGTGTGAATCATATGCACACCTATTTTTCCAACCCATGTGCCCCCATGCATGGTTGTATTAAGTACAACTGCACATCATGCACGAGAGAAGGAATTATACCTGCACATCTTAGCGCGGATATCCTTCCTTATCCCATGCACTGGTGGTCCCATCCCTACAAAACACCCTAGCACGGCCATCTATACTACCGTACCCAAAAATTACAACCTATCTACTATGCAGGAGGATAAGACCACTAACATGGCTCTCACAACTCCTCAATCGGTTGGCTCGAACTACCATAATCTCCAAATCTCCTAAAAAAACCTCTTGTCACGTCACTATGGAAGTAGGTACAAATGAGGTGGCATTCTGGGCCCCACAACCATATATAGTCCCTTTTGCTAAAATTTCACACTTAGTTACAGAAGCTCAGAGTCTATGTTTTCTGATTTGTCTTCATCTATAGGATCAGGCTCCCAACGCCTACATAGTCACATTGCTCGGGTTCCCATCTGCACTTGACTCCTAGGGAGCATTTTTCTCACATCACGCCCAAGTACGCATGCTCATGTTCAAAATTATCAAATAAATGTTATATGATATTTATCTGTGTAGGTATTCAGTTTTCAAGTGTGCATGTACTTGGTCATCCCAACACAGCACAATCCCTTCAGGTATATGATTGACACTGCCATGTAGCCATTCCCTTATTAATATCAATTACATCTCCCAGTCACACCCTCCAACATTTGACTTTAGGGTCCCTACATCTGTCTCTACAGTACTACCACCTCCACTACATTTCGGTACTATCACCCGATAGAAATATCCCCCACATGAGTTGTCCTATTCATAGTACCCCTTGGGAGTTTGACACTCATGCTTCTTTCACCCCTAGGATAGGAGTCCCGATAGTCTTACGTATTTCTAAGAATCAAACACATACTCCTTCTCCTCATTTTTGCTAGCTTTCCCAATGGAATCCTAGGTTACCTCATCACGGTTCTATTTTGACTGCACCTCCACAATATCATTAACCCTCCATTTCATCCATAATCAATTTTCCCATCTGCAGATTACCCTCCATTAATTTACCTCATAAAAAACCCCACCTATGGGGCCCCCACCCTCCACCTGTTCTCCACGCAACTTGCGTCCTCACAGGCCAAGCCATCTTCCACTAGGGCACCCATTTCTGTATCTATACACTCATCCCAAATTATTCTTTATTTATTTGGTAATTGTAAAAAGCCTTTGTTTCCATCATTTACTTAGATTTTTGTTGTCACCCTTGAGAACCTTCTTTTTTTGGAAAAGAAACCCATGTCTCCCTTGGTTGGGGCATCTAATATCCTCTACGTAGATTGACATCATCCATAAACCCCGAGTATCCCATAGTCCATGTACCCCTACTCTCTGAGTTTGTCCATTTTGTCACACCTCTCGCCCAGTTTAACCCCATTTCTAGTCGTTCCCTTGACACTAGATACAATTTTACGATTGTTGCCAATTATCCTTCCAATATACCTCCAACCAAGGTCAGTCTTGAGTCTCACCACATCTTCATTTCATTCATGTTCCTTATCAGTTCTTGATCTCATGCAGTGGATTTCATGAAGCCCTTGGCTTCTTGGAGTCATTTATCTCTGTCTGTCGACATCAACATAGTTTCCAGAAGGGTGACAATATCTTGACTCTCATTAATTTTACAATGAGGAGTCTCAGACGACATAGAGGGAACCATCATTTCTCTCTGATGTCATTGACACCCCTAACATTTGAATTCAATGAAATATCATGTTACGGTGGATCTTACTATGTGACTATTGCAGTTGTTTTATACTAACTAAATACCTATGAATTTGTTAGGCCATCAATGCCTACAGGTCATTGACACTTCCTACAGGTGTCCTTACACCTTTTTAGAGTACATTCACCATCAGAATTATCATCTGCTATTATCAAACTACCCCGAAGGGTGCTATAGTTATTTACATCAGCATACAACTTTAGTTACCATCTTCAATTTTTTGAGCTACATGACATGAGCATGGGGCATGCCCACCTCGTTTGTATACAAATTTTATTTCTCCACCTAGAGAAAGGTTCAGGTCCCACAGTTTCCCCTCCCTCCAACAGATTGCTCTAGCAATTCCTATCAACACTCTTCATTACAATGGTACTCTCAATAGAAGAAACATTGATGTATTTTGGCTATACGCATGCTCCTAACCTCACACATCAGGGGGAATCTTTTATCACTGAAATTTCGTCCGCAACATCGCATACAAATGGTTACGGGAATACAACATCTCCAAACACCTGTTAGTTCATGTGAAACACCAAAAATGAATTTCCAAGAGGAAAAAACTATACTGGTCAAAAATTGATGTGTGCTAAAACACTAAAGGAAGCATGTGCACAGTGCATGGGCCAAAGAAGCTTGTAGAGTTAACAATGCACCATATGTGCGACTGTGTACGAGAAAAGACACACACTCCTATAAACGACGCATTTATGGTTCTTTTCATCCCCTCATCCACTTCTCGACCAACTCCCAACTTGATTTGACCCTCAAATCCGATCTTAATCTGAATGGGGGGTTGGTAAGATACCTAAGGGTGCCCTAAAGGGCCCCTTGTCCACACTAAGAACTAGTTGGATATTGCCTCAAAGACATGCTATAAAAGGAGGCCATGGGTGCACTAAGAATTTCAGAATCTCATTTTATTATTATGCTACCTCTATCCTCCCTCAAGAAACCTATTTTATTCTTGGAGCATTCTAGAAACATCTTAATAAGCTATTCACCTCACCTCTCAAGGGAATAGGCTTGGATTTCTTCACCATTTTCTTTCTAGTTTATCATTGTAAGAAGAGCTCTCAAATAGGGGATTCAAGAGCCCTACCAAGGAGGAAGAGGGGATCCATCAGTCCTCCTTTATCTATGGTGTTTTCCAACTAATATAGTTATCCATTGGTGGCATAATCATTGGTCATTTGGTTGATTGATTTTGGTTCAAATTTCCTCATGCATTTTAATTCCATTTCTTTAGTTTTTTGTTTATTTCATGTGATTGAATTGTTTAATTCATACACTAAACTCTGTCTTGTCTAGTAGGCCCAACTAGACTTATAAGTGCCCTTCTTTTTCTCATTCAAGTGGCGAAAAGGACACAACATCCACTCCTTGCCCAATCTAAATTGATAAATTCATGCAGTTGTATGTCATAATTTAAATGTCCCACAAAACAAATATCTGAGTGAGTATTCTCCAAATACATTAACGAGCCAATCAATTGTCAATACATAGATAGGTCTATTGGATTAGAGTCTCTTCAACTTCTTTAGATCTGTTATCATGGGAGTTATCCATGGATTTGCAATCCATCATCCTGTACTTCTGAGTAACCATTCTGATACACTTTCTCTTTCGTAGGAAGTTTTCTCCATGCTTCTGCTGTATGTGAGATACTCTACATCAAGTTGCTTGAATCCATACAAGGTCTTCTTCCATTTGCATACATGGGTGTCTTTCTGATATAAGCTTCTTTATCAATTTTCTTTATTGGTAATAGCAATATTTTACATGTACATTTCAATCCAAGGATACTTCAAGAGGTATATATGGTTCACTGGAACAAGATGTCATCATATCCTTGTCCTTCCTTATTGAAGAACCTCTAGTTTCAAATATTTCAATGCTTCCATTCATAAGTCTTTTTCACATTTTCTTACATACACTTTTCTTCATCACAACTTCCATTTCTTCTGTTTGATTTCTTCTAGTGGGTTCAAACCAAGTTGGTAGTCTTAAGATTCTCGGTATAATAACTGGTTGTTATGGATTTTCTTTCTTTCTTGGAATATTCATGTTCTTCCTCATGTTCCTATTTAACTTTGGTGTCCATAGAGTCTTCTATAGATTCCATTCCCTTCCTTTATGATGTTACGCATTATTTTGGTCACTTTGATGATGACCCCATAGGCATGTGTTCAGGCTTCCAAAACAATCTTTCACATGAGGAAAATGGCTGAATTCTTCCCCTACAAGGCACATTTTTAGAATGACATTGCGGGCTGATAGTAGTACACAATGCGAAAATCCTTGATTTCCTTAGGTTTCTCTATGCCTGGCCTGTGGGATTTCTGCATGCTGCTATATAGGTAGGGTGCGACGACACTTGAAGCTAAGAAAAGGAAGAAGTTTCACGAAGTTTATAGAAGGAGAATATTCTAGAATGTGAGGTGGCATCTGTATGGTTGTGATCTTACTAGCTTCTCTGATTTATTGGGATCATCCTTATCCTAGTAACCACTTCATCTTCTCCTATATAATAATGGATTTCTCATGGTAAAGGTTAAGCAAGGTCAAGCAAGATTGAGAAAAGAATAGGCTGAAGACTGTGTGAATAATCCTAATACAATTGATGCTTGAGGCCTCCATTTGTCCATCAAGATTTTTGGACTATCTTCATGCAAATTTGGAGCAAGTGTATGTGTGTGTTGGAACAAAGGACCACCGAAAGGGGACTTGTGACATCAAGGAAATTTGGTTGTATCTTCCACTTTTATTTAATATGATACAATGGCATGTTTCTTTCCCATAAAATCATTAGTGTTTTATTACATGACTCCTTGATCACGTGTTTAGGTTTCCGTTGAATTTACAATTGCTTCTTTCACTTTGGTTGGTTTGTGTCATTGCAGATCTGATCTCACAAGATCATTGAAGTGAAGCAGGGAAAACAAAGATAGAGGGAAGCGATATATAAAGGTACGTCATACACTCCTTCTTTGGTGATAAATTCAATGGTAGAAACCTAGGAAAAGTATCATGTCCTGTCTTGTTTTGTTCTAGATATAGATGGATCTAGAGAGATTAGTTTATGTCTGCATTCACCGATTTATCCAATAAAAAAATTGGCAACTCCAATGGGGATACGACTTGATTGTGGTTTTTTTTTGGCCATTTTCTCTTTACCTATTATTTTCACTTGAAATCAGTCTCTGAGTCTATGGGAGATCCATTCAGACTCTCTGGATTTAAAAATACATTTAGATTCTTTTCCCTCTTCTTAGAACTTCTTGATTTAAAAACACATTTGCATTGTACCTTATACATAGCCTGCAAAAACCTCCAATTTTCGTACCCTGGTTGTTTGATTCAGTGTGGGATTTCCACACCCTATCTGTTTCTGGCCTACAAAAACTCTTGATTTCCACACTGTGATATGTTATCAGCCTGCGATGGTGTTTGTGAAATTTTTTGAGTTGGGCCTTAGCCTCTGTTGATGCCCATTTTTTTATTTAACCAACTGGGAAGGTTTTTTAATACCAACATAAGACTTTTTTCTAAACATTTGACTTGTTGTTGATTGGTTTCGAAGATCGAACACCTCTCTTTTAATCATTTTCCATTTTTTCGTTTTTGATTTTTATTGAGAAGGGTATAATCTCTAAGCTTGTATTTGAGTGCTTGTTCAATTAAAAATCTTGGATTGGATTTGAAGTTTTGGATTGATTACGTATTCTGGATTTCTTGATGATTGAGAGGTTATTTCTTCATTCTCATTTGGGGAAATACTTTCTCATCATTTTTTACTTTTATCTTCATTGAAAGTTTGATTTGGGTGTTTGTTGAAGGTATAAATTTTCTTGGATTACTTGTGCTGTCTCTATCATGCCCTTGGTCTGGTCTTAGAAATGAATAATTTGAAGTTATCCATTCTTTTAAATAATCATACATAAGAAAATTTATTTCATTTAAGAGAAGAGAACGTTGGAGAACTTCATTGTTTATTGGTTGTTTGAAATTGTGTTCATTTAAAGAAAAAGGAAGTATATTTCGTAGCTTGCATCATTCTCGAAACACCTTCTCCTTACTGTAGATAGAATTCATTGAACAAAAAATTGCATCATTCATTTCTATTTGCATATTGTTGGGTCAAGGCCTTACACAACATCGGTTTCATTCCCGTCTCCCTCTTGAGTAACAATAGCCTTTTAAAATATTGGGAAAATCTAAAACTTAATTAGTAATTTTTTCTAGGGCTCTTTTACACCAACATTAGATAGGCTAGAGATTTGGAATAGGTAGTGAGACACACTCTCCAAAGCACAAAAAATACAATAGCATCTTTTTATAGGGAGTGTAAAATTTCATTTGCAACATTTTGTCCTAGGAAGCCCTTCTCACACAAGCGTCAAACCTGAGGTTGCATTGCGATTAGCAACATTATTGACCCTTGTTTGTTGATCTCAGTGTAGATATTACATGTATTATGGGGGTCACTTGAAGGTATACCCACAATTATGAGTGGAATCCTCTCAAGTTGATTTCAGGCTAGATACCCTGGCCTTGCATGTGTATCAGACTGTCGACTGTCTCCCCAGGCATCATTGTTGTTTTTGGTAGCCTTAGTTGCCTATCTTCTTGAGGTCTTACATGAGGTGACTATGGAGGGGAAAGTCTTCACGATACCTAGAATCGACGTTGGCCAGACTCACTCGGGCTCCTTGGAGGGTATACCCATGATTATGTGTGGGAGCTTACACCAGGGTGTAAGTCTGTTAGGCAGGTCATCAATGTAACATTTCCACCCTAGCCCAATTGCTTCTTATCTTGACTTTGAAATGTTGGATTTCATCACCAACTAGTGACTTCAGAACAAGAAGGCTTTGTTTGCTTGGTTTTTATTTCTAGATTCTACTAGCAAGTGTTGTTTCTTTACATAGTTGGCCATAGATTTTTTCTGTAAAATTTTTGGTTCGACCAACATTGACCCTCCACGCCATTCACGTAGGATGTAAGGAATACCTCTGGAATATCCAAAAGTTTCCCAACCCTTGCTCCCTAATCCACCAGAGGAATATCCTCAATAGAGTGAGATCTAGGACCACATACCTTCACAAGTGGAGAGAAATGACTCTTTAGAAATTTTTCGAAATCGTTTCCAATTCTTTGGATTCTTTCTGCTTACCTCTTGGATACAAGAGATGTATTCTCCGAATGAACTCATCCAGAGAACCTATTGTTCACACTTCTGGAATACCAACTAGAATCCTTGCCGACCTTGAAAATGAGGATCCTTTTTGGACCACTGACATATATCGAACTTCAACTTCTAGGCGGAACCCTCCCGACTCAAAAGAAGAAGCAGAGATACCTGTTGTTTCTGAACCACCTAACACATCTACTACATTTAAGATACCTTTAGATCAATTTAACAGTACAAATTTTTATTTCTTCACTGGTTCAGAGGCTTGTCCTAGCTCAAGTATCCCTCTTTAGCAAGCCCCCTCCACAATGGTCCCAACACTACAATTATCCCCACTGGGAACACAGTGGCTAGCCAACCTCCTATTGGTACACCATGTTCATCTAAACAAATCCCATCACTCCCTCTGGAGCTTCTGGAGTCTTTACTCCTCTTGGGTAAAATGTTTCCTCTGGTTCTATTCCGACACCATTCAATTTCCTCTCTAGAGGGTCTTATCCACCTTTTATAGGAGCATTCGGACCTAGTGGCTCTACTAACTTTGGAATTTCTACTCCGTTATTCACTTCTGGTTATCAGATTCTTATTGGGGGACAATATAACCCAGGGGGAAAATTCAATTTAGAGGTCAAACCCAAATTGGGGCATCATCCTCACCTGGAGGACAACCCCCACTTGGAGGATATAATCTACAATATGGACCAAACATCCCCGGATCACTAGCCCAGTATTGGAATCTTATTATTCAAGGAAATCCACAATCGTCTGGGGGGAAACAACCTCAAGTTAGCTCTTTTATACCCCCTAGTTCGGGCCAATCATACCTTGGGTCTTCCAATCCCATTTGGAGTTCAAACGTTCAACCTGGTGTCCCTCCCCAAGGGAACATCCCCAACCAGTACAACCCTATGGGATATATGCCTCTGCACACACGTCTGAATCTATTAGGACCTTCGCCTCACATGAAAACTGCTTATGGTCCTACTGGTATACTGACAGGACTCCATCCCCAAAGTCACCAATATCATCCTGTGAATAGATAATTACCATCTTTAGCCACTTTGGATCTACCTAATTTGTCTAGAATCTTGAATGATCCTATCCTACATTCTTCTCACTGTCCCGTTATACCGGCCAAATTACCGTCCAACATTCCAAAATTTGACGGTAAACTGGGAGAGGATCAGAACAACCATGTCATGAATTTCCACCTTTGGTGTTCATCCAACTCTTTGATGGATGATTCCATTTAGTTACGAATCTTCCAACGAAACTCTCATGGGTTCGGATTCAAAGTGGTATATAAAACTACCATGAGGTTTCTTCACTGAATTTAATACCCTATCCATGGCTTTCCTTACACACTACCAATTATTGATCCATTATGAAACAAGAATCGAGATCCTAAGTTCCTTAAAGAAAACTAAGGCCACTCACATCTCTAATTATATTCATGAATGAAGACGAAGATGAGATTTGATCAAACTCGATCTTCCTGATCAGTTATTGGCAAATTGGTTCATGAAATAATTCGTGAATGAAATTTATCGTGATATTTCCATGGGTGGAGTTTTCACTGAAGAATAGGCTATCAGTCATGCTTAGTACCTTGACCTCATTTATTCACAAATGGGTACTCTTTATGACTTACTCCTTGATGCACCTGGCTCTTCTACTACCGCTACCTCAACTATCCCTACTACTTCTCATGCGACTGATGGTGTGATTGGCACTTTCCATGATCAACCTCAAAATATGCAAGCCTCTCCCACCAACCCAAATTATAATGCTTCTAATGTTCAAAATGCTCCATGTCCTACCCCTCCCACCGGAAAAAATTCTGAGGTTAAATCTGTTCAATCTACCCATGATAGAAAGAATAAATCTAAAAAAGGGAAGGGTAAGAATAAGGAGGATAAAAATAAGCCGCAGTCTGAGAAATCCAAAACCCAACCTGCTAATGATAAGGATAAGCGCAAATGCCGATACCCTTGCCTTATATATGGTGACGATCACTATACAAAATATTGTCTAATAAGGGCCGAGGTTACAAAGTTCCTCCAAGGGAACGTGAAATCTCCCACACCTACCATTTTGTCTCAACCTTTCCCTTCTCAATAGCAGGCCCAACTGGTCATCCATGACAAACCCTCTCCCTCCACTACTTCTTATGTACTTATGTGTATTGGTGATTCTAGAGAGAATGACATCACACTTACCACTCGGGCCAAGGATTACTCTTCCTCAAAAGAGAAGGTTGATGATATACCACCTTCATTGGTTCAACAACCTCCCTCAACTTCACCTCCCAACAGTCCTCTTCATCTCAAATGACTGAGTCTCGATACAGTTCTTCACCCTCCACCAAAGGGCATTGTTCAAAAGTCCGCCTTCAACCCTCATGCACATGCTACTTAGAACTATAGTATTGTAGAAGATCTGACACAAGCACCTTTTACGATGTCAACTCTCGAAGTCCTTCAAAGTTTCCCTGCTCAACAAAAGGCACTGCTAAAGGCTATTGGTGGAATTGATCCCATGGATACAAATTTGATAAGTTTTGACCTCGAAGATCACATTCTGAGACTCCCCCCTCAACTAGCATTCCAAATACAAGTTGTTGTCTCTGACAAGAACATTTGTAGGTGCCTCCACGTGTTCGATGAAGGTGCCTCCATGTCTGTAATGTATTTTTCCTGTTGGAAGGCCATCAACTCTCCTCCTCTTACGGAATCACATAACACTCTTAATGCCTTCAATGGCTCTAGATTTAAGCCCTACGGTGTACTTCCTTCATTTTCTATTATGTTGGAAGGAAAATCGATCAATGTTGAAGTTGAGGTCTTTGATGCACCTCTCGATTATAACCTCTTACTTGGTCGTAGCTAGATTGATGTGATGCATGTCGTTTTGTCTACCTTTTTCCGTGTTTTACATTTTCCACATCAGGGAAAGGTCATTACTGTCAACCAACTAGCCTTTTTCAATTCTGACACCCATACTAGCAATGTACCTTTTATCATGAATACACCACCTAGGTATGATAACATCGATGTGGGATTACTTAAAGATTCAAATTTGATGGGTATGTTCCCAATCCCACCTCTCGATGCTACACCTCCTTTGGTTGCCTTGATCAACATGATTTCCACCTCCATTCACAAAACTCACACATCTTTCGACCCATGGGTAATACCTAAACCTGGTGATTATCCTCTCTACAACAACCAAATGCCTTTAAGTCCAATTGAATCTGCCTATCAATCCATTCAATAGACAACCCATTCTACCCTCTCTCTCGGTGATTTGTCTCCTGACCTATTCCACATTATTTTTCCCACATACGAGATGATTATGTTGGTTATGTCATTGGAAGACACCCCTTGGGATGATGGACATCATCATTCCATTCTCTTCCTCGAACAACACACCATTGAGAGTTACCAACGGATCTCAACTCCATCGACCGTTGTTGTCGTTTCCTCTATTCCCAAGTCGTCACATGAAATGTTATATGAAGGGAACTTATGTAATATTTCACCCACCATCCCCCTCAACATATCCATTAAAAATGGAGTTGTTGAAAATGTTCACATTGGAGCTTCATGCTCCACTAATGAGGTTGTCACATATAAATCACTTTTCCAAGAGTTTCATGACATCTTTGCTTGGAGCTATGAAGAAATGTCAGGTATTGACCCTGATATTATTGTACATGAAATTAAGACGTACTTAGGCACTAGACTCATCCGACAGAGACTTCATATGGTCCACTCCCATAAAGAAGCTGCTATTAATCTTGAAGTCAAAAAACTTCATAAAGCTGTCTTTATTTATACTATGGATTTAACTGATTAGGTATCCAATCTCATTCTAGTTAACAAGAAACAAGGTACGATTTGTGTCTGCATTGATTATAGGGATATAAATCAAGCCTGTCCTAAGGACAACTTTCCCACCCCCTTCGTTGACCAAATCGTCGACGATTGTGCTAGGAGTGAAATATTCTCTTTAATGGATGGTTTGTATGGCTATAATCAAATCAACATCTTTCCCTCAGATCAACACAAAACCTCTTTTATTTTTCCTTGGGGCACCTTTGCCTATTGTAAACTACCCTTTCGTTTAAAGAACGCCAGTGCGAATTTTCAATGTGCCATCTCTTATGTTTTTCATGATATTAAGCACATTATACAACCATATATAGATGACCTATCGACACATTCCATGCATCGTAATGACCATCCGACACACCTCTGAGCCATTTTCATTCATTGTTGGTTCTATCATATACACTTAAACCCACACAAATGTGTTTTCTATGTGGAGTCCGATCGACTTCTAGGTTTTATCGTGTCATGCCAGGGGATCAGGTTTGAACCTTTGAAGGTCGAGGTGATCCTCAATCTCCCTCCTCCTTCACTTCGCCATATTCAAAGTTTGCAAGGGAAGACAAATGTTTTACGTCATTTCATCCCAAACTATTCTCAATTAACACTTGGATTTACTCGACTGCTAAAGACAGGTTCTGAGTTCGTATGGGATTCCACCGCCAACAAAGATTTTGAAGCTTTGAAACTAACTTTAACCTGTACCCCATTACTTTTCCCACCTGATTATAGTTGATATTACTTCCTTTATCTCACTGCATCAGACTCTACCATCACCATGGTTCTAGTCCAAGAATATGATTCACGCAATGAACATGTCATCTATTATTTGAGTCAAAGTCTCACGACCACCTAAACCAAATGCTTACATGTTTAAAAAATGGTCCTAGCAGTTGTTCAAACTGTCCAACGTTTCTATCATTACATCCTATTACGCAAGACCACTGTAATTTCTGATTGGAACCCCATGCAACACATTCTTACACGCCAATTTCTAGGGGGAAAGTACTCTAAATGGATAGTGATTCTCCAAGAGTTTGACTTAGAATTTGAACGCGCTAAGTCTAAGAAATCCTTGGTGTTTGTCGAACTGATGTGTGACCTTACCTACACTGAGACAAAAAACGTAGAAGAAGACTCTTTACCTAATGAATCTCTTTTTCTGATAAGTTTTGATGACCTTTGGTATGGAGATATCATTATATATCTCCAGACTCAAAATTTCTTCCCTGATCTATCTGGCACTGACCGTCGTCATATACGATATCAAGCTCGTCAATATATCATCCTCAGTGACACTCTTTATCACCACAAGGTTGACTCTGTTTTTCAACGATGTCTCACCTATGACGAGGCTGAGAAAGCATTGAGTGACTACCATTCTGGAGCATGTGGTGGTCACATGTCTAGGTATTCTACTACCCAGAAGATCTTATCAGCAGGGTATTTTTGGCCTTCTTTATTTAAAGATTGTATTACCACCGTCCAAAAATGCCATGCTTTCCAAATGTACAATAATAAAATAAGATCACATCCTTCTCCCTTACACCCTATATTTTTCATCGGACCTTTCACAAAATTGGGTATCAATTTCATGACATGTAACCCTCACTTGGTCAGGGGGCATGGATATGTTATCGTAGCCATGGATTATTTCATGAAATGGGCCAAGGTGATGCCTACATTCGACAATACTGGGAAAACTGCAACCCTTTTCATATTTAATCATATTATTACTCAATTTGGGATCCTGCAAGCTATCTTTACTGATCACGACAACCATTTTAGAAACTTTATGATGTCTAAAATTACCGACAAGTTGGGTCTTCAGCATGAAAACTCAACCCCCTACTATCCACAGGCCAACGACCAAGTGGAAGCAATAAATAAAATACTTATCACTATGCTTCGTCAAATAATAGGAATCCATAAGTCCACGTGGCACATGATGTTGTTTTTGACATTATGGACCTATCGGACATCTGTGAAGTCTGCTACCAGATTTACCCCCTTTCAACTAGTCTACGACATTGAAATTGTTCTCCTGATTGAATGTGAAATACCATCTTTGAAGATAGCCGCCGAACTTCTCCCAAACACCTCTGCCGAAGAAGAACATCTATTGTATATTATGAAATTAGACGAGACTCGTTGTGATGCCACCCTAGTTATTGAAACCAAGAAGAAACACATAAAACCCCAATATGACAAACATGTCAAGCCGCGTGTTTTCTCTGAGGTAGATCTAGTTCTCCTCTATGAACAAGATCATGATCTACTAGGAGATGGAAAATTCAAAGTTATGTGGCGTGGTCAATATATCGTCAAACGAGTGTTAGAGAAAGGAACTTACGAGTTAGTAGATTATGATGGAATTTCTTTGAGTCAACCCAAAAATGGGTTTTACTTGAAGAAGTACTATGCTTAGACTGTCTTTGCATGAGTGCTTGTACTTTTACTGTACCATACCTTTTGTGTGCTATTTTTTTGTTCTTTTCATTATTTGGTTTTGACCCCTAACTGCTTACCTTGCATTGTGCTTGGTTTTCAGATGTCGACGTCTTCTCTACCCTACATTGGCTTCACCGATGGTGATAGTCATAGTATTCAGACCTAGCTTCTACTACTTGGGAAATTTATGCACCCATGAACGAACTTGTCATTCTAAAAGGTGTTTTCCTTAGTCGTGCAACCAATAATATCACAGAATATAGCATAGTCATCGAATTTTTGACCGATGCTATTTCACTTGGGATTCGAGAGCTAGTTGTACGAATTGATTCACAGCTAGTAGTGCTACATTTAAGTAACATTTACACTATCTTAAGTCCTACTTTATTATGGGTATATTTATGAATTCTTCTCTTGGAACGTTACTTTGATTATATCGAGTATCAACATATTCCTAGATGCCTAAATACGTTAACCGATGCATTAGCCAATTATGTGTTAGACAGACATTTGAGGCATTTATAAATCCAATCACACATTACATGTTGTATATAAAGCAAAGTAAGATGGTAGAAGCCGCATGTATAT
>JZKD02S2116581.1:272549-293715 GCA_000966675.3 Picea glauca
GAAGGAAATGATGGCAATACTACATGCATTGAAAAAATGGCGTCCTTACCTAATAGGTAGGCTCTTCAAGGTCAAAACAGATCATGATAGTCTTAAATACTTCTTGGAACAAAGATTATCTTCAAAAGAACAACAAAAATGGGTAACCAAGATTCTCACACCCTGGCTTAAAGAAGCTTGCGAGAATCATGCATTCTCGCAAGCAAATATACTAGCAGCCTGCAAACAGTCTTCAAAAATGAGTTTTCTGGAAGAGATGGAAATAACTTTTTCTTAGGAGAAAGTTCTTATGAAGAGCCTGAGTACACCATCATTAATACATCATCATGATGACCAAAATTATGGGTAACAATGTTTCTTTCCCATAAAATCATTAGTGTTTTATTACATGACTCCTTGATCATGTGTTTAGGTTTTAGTTGAATCTACAATTGCTGCTTTCACTTTGGTTGGTTTGTGTCATTGCAGATCTGATCTCACAAGAGCATCGAAGAGAAGAAAAGACAACAAAGATATAGGGAAACGATATATAAAGATATGTCATACACTCCTTTGGTGATAAATTCAATGGTAGCAACCTAGGGAAAGCGTCATGTTCTGTCTTGTTTTATTCTAGATCTAGGTGGATCTAGGGAGATTAGTTTATGTTTGCATTCACTGATTTATCACCTTAATATTCCAACGTATTCCTTTCATCATAGGAAAATAAATGTAGATGGACAACCAAGGATATTTAAGACTTATTTTCAAAGAAGACTTCTTCTAGAGTCAAACTGAACACATGCTACTTACGATGGATTCAATGGGGAACATGGACAGATACTTCATAATATTTACATATTATTCAATGGATCATATCATTTAGGATTATCTCCCTCCTAATCCTAGATTTATGCATGAATGCATGATTTTATTTTGGAATTCTACAATCAAATCCCTCCATCTAAGAGACTCCATGCTTCTATCTGCATCCTTATTTCTTTCTGCAAAGTGTCACAAGTCTTATTCCAGTTTCTTCTTGATTACTGACTTCTTTCTGGTCTAACTCTTTCAGGGTCTCTTCAATTTTGATTATAATTTCGACCTATCTGGAAGTTGTTACTTATATAATATATTCCTCAAAAATTTGTCACCAAATATTGTCAACATTATTCATCTTTTTCATGTACATTACTTGATTTGCAGTCATAGCAATCCTTATCTTTTTATTCATCCATAGGTATTGTTTCACTGACCATATTATCTTATAAGAAATAGATATGTGTGATATGTACAAGAACTATGTAAATATGGTATGTACAATAACTATGTTATAGAATAATATTGTTACCTTGACTAGAAGAAGAAGTTTGCTTCATCATGCTTAACTTTCTTTGAGGGTTCCTTTTATTTGACAAATATTGCTCTATGTGTTTCCTTCATTTTCTTTAACTAAGGACAGTGGTTCCTATAGTGACCATATTTTTGACAGTTGAAGCATTGCATTTTTGACAATTGAAGCATTGTATTTTTGACATATCCTTTTCTTGATTTGATTTCTTCCTTAAGCCAAACTTCCTCTTATTCCTGAAATTCTTGAATTTTGTTGTGAAGGCTTGGTCATCATATTTCTTTTGGTATTTCTATTTTGTGCTAATCCTTGATTCTTCTTGTGCACAACAAGTCCAAAGTTCTTCAAATGTGGGATACTCCTTTCTTGTGTTCATGCTTGCGGTAAATGCATCCCATGTCTTGGGGAGGCCATTGGGTACTATATTTACTAGTTCATTTTCTGAAATGATTTATTCAATATCTTGTAGTTGATATATTAAATGAGAGATTCTTACAAAGTATGATGTTATGATATCATCATCATTCATTTTCATGTCACAAAGCTCATTCTTTAGACTCATTACTTGTCCAATCTTTTTGAATGAGAAGAGGTTAGTTAGGGCATCATACATCTTATTGGATGAGTCAAGATGAGAGATGTAGGGTATCAACTGGTATTTTATAGAGTCCACTATGATACTCATAGCGTTGATTTCATTTTCCTTGAAATTCTCCATAATTGTAGCATTCTGAGGTTCCTTCTCTTTTCCTGCTTCAAATTGTGGTTCCATGATCTTTCCTTTCACGATATCCAACACTTTATTCTTGGCAAGGATGAGGTCAATCCATGTCCTCCATGCTCTAAAGTTATAAGCCTCTTCTAACTTTTTTCCTAACTTCATAGAGTAAGTCATGACTACTTTGACTTGGTCAACCTTTAACTTTGACCAAAAAATCAAACTTGATGGCTTGGCTTGCTAAGAGTACCAGGAGGTAAGCTAGGATAGGGCACACTAGGATATCCATGAATTAGGTCAAGATATTCACTTAAGGTTACTTAACAAGATGTTTAAGGTTTCCTCCCAATATATCTTCCAGTGGTTAGACTCTCTAAAGATAGTGTGAGCCCATAAACTGTTAGAAAAATAGGTTTGGTCATTTCACCATAGAAAATATAGCAATATTGTCACCCAACCATACCCACAAAAGCCACCCCCAAGAACCTTAAACTTGATAGACATAATAATTTCTGAAGCAATCCAATAGCCAACCAAGGTATCACACCTTTATCCAAGGCTAGCGCACCAAGAAAGAATAACTAAAGAACAAGAAAAAATTCCAAACCATAACCAAGAGAAAGTCCAAGCTAAAACTAAAATGATAGTTGCAATAGTTGTAGTTCCTCTCCAACCTTGCATACCACTGGTCTTATGCAGTTGTGAGAGTGAGAGTATGAAAAATGAGCTCTAGTGTCCTCTATTTATACTACTCTATCTCACTTGATGGGGCTGTCTTATCTTTATGGAGGATAATAACCCAATTTTAAATATTATCTTGAACTGACTTGTCTCCTAGAGGTATTATCCAATGTTTTAGGGTTTCTCTTCCTTCTCAAAATATTCTAGTCATATAAAAGGTTACACATGGATGTTAATACCTCCCACAACTACCATAATATCAATAGTTCTATGTTTCAATGCACACATACCTCTCGATTGTTATTCAAATTATCTCATACTCATCAGTTAGCAAAGTGCTATTAATTTCCCAAAAACCAAATCAACTCACTTAGAATTCTCCTCCAAAAAATCTCTCTCTACCCAAAAAACCATTACATATTTATACATATAGATTAGGGCTTATTGCTTTACAATGTGAATTTTTTTTCCCAAAACTCCTAAGTAACTTCTGCCTTTCATGCGATGACTCCTGAAAATGTGTTGACTATGTTTTGCACGTTGGCTCCTGAAAATGAGCTAAATTTCTTTCGCGCATGTTGCTCCTTTGCTAACTTGTCGTGTGGTTCTCTCCTGCATGACTCCCAAAACTTAACCAAAATGTCATGCTCCAACATAGATTCAATGTTGTTTAAAGGAGCCAGAGTCAGAGCCACATTCCAAAGGAGAAGACATACGTACATTGATCTAGATTGGTTTCCTTTAGATTTTGGGGACCAAAAGCCTCTCAATAGGGAGGTGTGATCCAAAATGGATTTAGACAGATGATAAGTGTAATAGTCGGTACTTTTACTTTGTAAATTAATGTAAACCTGAAATTCTAATAGAACAAAAAAATGAGAACATGAGAGAAGAATGTAGAATTAAATGTAATTAAAAATTAAATAGTGGATAAGGGTGAGGAAGGGAAAATAAAGGGTCTGGTCTATTGGCCTTCCCCTATCCCCCAACTCTCCCTATTTCTTCCCTCACTCTCATTTTCAATGTGTATTTTTTCCCACAGAGGAAGAGGAATCGAAACCATGAATGCAGTGTAACTGGAGATTTCTATAATGAAAAGATTCAACCCCATTCGAAGTTGGTTTTTCCCGTTTGGGTTTCAAGTGAATAACTTTTGAGTTCATTAGTTATTGGTCATGTTTCATTTATTTATGTTGAGCATCAATTTGTTGTTTATTTCATTTCTTAGATGAGATATGGATTCCCATGTGTTTAATTGATTCCTATAATTGGGTTTTAATGAAAATGAAGAACCATGACCATTCTCTACTTCCCATCGTCCATTTCCCATCAAAGTCAGATACCCTTGGATATTAAAATTAGTTTGTTGGATGAGGTTACTTTTTCTAGGAATATAAATAAATTTCTAAGGTTTGTTTTTTATCTAGAGGGGATATAATTCTCTCTCATTGGGCAGTTGAATTGTTCGTTGGTTTATTAGTGTCATTTTCTGATTGACTCGAATACCATTGGGTCGAATTATAAGTGTTGGGGAGACTAAATTAAATTCCAATTCGAGTCTAAGTCTATTGGAAGAAATTATGACACACATGACATTGTTCACTGACACGAGGTATTTACCATCATGCCCGGGCGAGTTTACATCACTCCAGGGGAATTTTATCTTGTGTATGGTTGACGACACATTCCCTTCTTCGATTTTATTTGATAGGTATGATTTAATTCTTGTTATTAATTGGATTTATTATGTTAAGTTGATCATTACTTCTATGGTCAACTTAGTCTCTTTCCAAGTCGATTTGGATTGCTGTTAGACTTACCTTTTCTACCAATTCATTACTTGGTTGATGTAAAATCCGACAGGTCATATTATCTTCATTTTCGGTCGAACTTACTTAGTTTGGTCGACTTTATTTTTCTTTAGAGAGCTACATTTTTTATGGGTGTTTTCCATAGGTTGATCGACGCTCATTTTTTGTTGGGTATCTTTTTTGAAGCCGTTGGGAATTTTTAGAGGTTGTGGGGAATGTTTAAAAGTTCATGTGAAAAATTATACTTGCATGAAAATTTTTATATGTGGCTGGATGGATTCCTACTACTATGGGGAAAAATCCCCTTAATCCGAGTCTAGCGACTAGGAAAATCATTGACACCTTAAAATATATAAATGCTTCTATTTTACCCAAATTCAATAAGACCTAATGATAATTAAGGGAAGTAAGTGAAAATAGAAATGTGTACCTTAAGTCCTTTCGTCTATCATAGATCCCTTCCTATTACTGTATGTTCCAAAATTGCAGGCCTCCTCTCAAAGTTGGCCGGAAATAACTTCATAGAACAAACTATGACAACATATGCATAACTACCAAGATCATATAAAGGGTTAGAAATTGATGAAAAAACATCCATAACATAAACATAAAGACATAAATATATGGGACAAGAATTTTATCTTTTATTGATAACAAGATTGGAAGTCACACCCTGAATCTTTCTGGCGCTGCTCCATGAACCTCGCCTGGGTTCCTCTACTTTGAATCCAATTTCACTATTCCCTATATGATATCCTCACAACCAACATGCCAATACAGGGTAAAAGGATGGATTGTATAAGGAGGATGTCTGGAAGGAAATGTTGAGGATGAAACTCAGAACACGATGCAAAATGATTGGAATGCAAGGGAGAAAATTTGGTAGAGTTCACTTGCCTCTTCTTTCATATATCCAAATGACCCCCCTAGGGACCCTTTTATATGGGGAAAATATGGTTAATTAGTTTTCAAAAGGGATATAAGAGGTCAGATGGGTGTGACACTTGACATAGCCCGCAAAATCCTCGTGAAAGTGCAAAACTTTTTAATTTTTGCAACTTTTTAGAGTATATGCGGGTTGTCAGGCATGGAACTAGCATATGTATGCACGCTGCATATGTAGCAGGGCACATAAAGGATGAAAAAAGTTGTTTTTTAAGAGAAACCTCAACAAAAGTAGTTGGTGGAGGTGTAAGTGAGCAAGCCAAAGTAAAAAATGCATGATAGTGACATTTTCAACTATAACATATGCCTCCTAATGTGTAAGGTCAGAAGAGAAACCAATGGTCGAAATACATTACAACATATTTAATAAAATGGGAAGGTGATCCAGATTTATTTTTGGAACAAAATGAAGAAGAGAAATTATAATGAAGTACTCATGAAAATTTCCAGAAACAAAGAAATACAACAATATTTTATTTCTATTAATGAAAGAATTGTAAAGACACTGTAAAAATACAGAGTGTAAGACTCACTAGAATGGTGGCAACTTTATCTCTGAGAAGAAATGTGACGGCTATGATCATTTTCAAAAAGATTATTACAATGAGGCTCTGAAGGCATTTTTTATGATAAAAAGGAATTCCAAAACCCTAGGCATCCAAAAACCTAACCCTAGGAGATGAAACGCCAAAAGTCATGTGGGATTTGTTTGGCTAAGTTAGTACATTAACTTCCCAAGGTCATAATGTTTTCATACGATCTCCATTTTAGGCACGTGATAGCCCGTTAGAAAGGTCTTTTCGAGAAACATGCATTACGCCATCAAAATCTGACTTTGTCTACAGTTTGACTGTGGCAAGCCAATAAAACACTGTTTAGGGCCCCAAAATAGCCCTAGAAGTACATCAATATGTGCTAACATGAACACATAAAAAATAAGCCAGTTGGCTTAGGTGGGAGTCCACCAGTATCCACCTGGAAAATGTGTAGGGCTTCAAACATCCCAGGATGTATAGAACCCACAATTACAAAGAAGTATAGAAGAACGTGATGCACTAACAATTGAAAAGAGGAGCCAATTGGAACAAGTGGGTGGCCACCAATATCCACCTGGATCATAAGGCACTGAGTCGAGTGATCCCAGAAGAGTATTCACGAGCATGTCATCTTCAAAAGGATAATAATAATCATCGAGGTGGGTATCCCATGCTCGGGACAAACTAAGGATGGATACCAATCAAGTACACTGCAGATACCAATCAAGTACACTGTAGATCCATGTCATATATAGTAATCATGGACACATGAATAATATGTATGCCAATATATATTTTAGCCATGAATAATACACAATGGATCTACATCTTAAAATCATCATAATATATACAATAAAATGTGATATGAATCTTCAAGAGGCATCAATGCTTGTAACTGGAGATGATAGCTTCAGTAACTTGAGAAATATATTCAAGATATTCATAACTCAGGTAGGAGTGTAAAAATCACTATCCTTAGGTATTCAAAAAATCGTCATAGAAATACTTGAGGATATCGATTATTAGGAACAACACTTCATTGATTCTAAATGTACACTTGACAAGACTCTTGGGATGGCCAAATTATGAAGGTCAAGAGACTTATTGCAGAATGGATGACTCAGGTTGTAAGACATTTCCTTCGACAAAATAATGACATATGAAAATTCTCAGGGAACATGTTATTGACATAATCTTGTGGTACAAGAGGCACCACAAACTCTCCATGTGTTTGGAAGAGTGACCAAATGGAGGAGGACACAACTCTATGTAACGTGAACAACTTCCTAAGGTCATACTAAATCATAATGCTTTGCAGAATAGATTGAAGGAAGTGCTCTATACAAGGGAGACTAGATTGTTTCCAGTAAAAGAGAATGTTTTCTCATCCCATATTTTTGGAATATTTTATTTTTTTGTCTTTTTCATATTTTTAACGAGATTGAAAAGGAATAAAATGACACTACATTAGAAAGGAGAAATGAGTGTCCCATGAAAGAAAACTATTTCCAAGCACATGGAACATACTAATGATCACTGGAAGGAGACATATGCACGATATGGACACTCGAGAAAATTTCTCCATGGGTCAAGGTGTCAGAACACAAAGGAAAACATGTTGTAAGTCCTGCACCTACATAATGGTCTAAAATTTTAGCAACAAAAAAATGGAGATGACAATAGGCCAAATATTCAAGAGTGATACATGAAATGCTATTTTCGGATTGACACAATGAGAATCCTTCAATGTAAATTTTTACGATCCCAGAGAAGGTAAGCTCGACAGTTTTGCACTTTTAGAGAGTCTAAAAAACTAGTAAAAGAAGACTCCAAAGTGATCTTTTTTGTAAGTTTAGTCTCCAGGGCTTGAAAACGAATAAAATCATACCAAGGAGAACTCTTCTAGTCACTAGGGCCAGAGTATTCCTTTTTTGTACATAGTCCAGTCAGTCCAGAAAAGGGTTAAACTTATACCTAAAGGACATCTCTTCAAAACCATTTTAGTGAGTGTGATAGAGACAATATCACTTAGCTATATTTTCAATTTTAAGAAGTCTGAGAAGAGATTAACAATGGAATCCCTCATCCTTTTTTGTAATTTAGTCCCCTGATCTCAAAAAAGTAAAAAAAATAACTTAGGAGAACTCTCCCAGTGAGACATATCTCCCGAGGTGTACATTTTTCCTGGGTAATCTATTGGCTAGAAAAAGGGTTAAAATTATGCCAAATAGATGTTCCTTCTGGACCAATTAACAAGTGTGAAAGAAACAAGGTCACTTGGTGATCTCTTATTGTTTAGAGATTCTGAAAATGGATTAAAAAGACTTCAAGGGGTTTCCTTTTTTGTAAATAATCTCCAAGGACCAAAAAAGTGATAAACAAAAACCATGGATAATGGCCCCTTTTCGGAAATTTAATCCCTCGGGCTCCAAAAAGGATTAAATTTACACATGTGAATACTCTCCTAGCAAACCATAGCTCCTAGGGCGTACCTTTTTCATAAAAATATCCATCCAGACCGAAAAAGGGGTAAACTATCACCGAACAAATGTTCCTTCAAATTTTACTTTGACGAGCGTGAATTTAATCAAGATTGCTCGACAATATTTTCAATTTTAGGGATTTGAAAAGAGATTAAAGAAGACTCTAGGGGGGTTCCTTTTCTTATGTAATATGAATGAGGATGAAAACGATAAACAACTTCGCGTTAGATGTCGCTTTCATAGTTTAAGTGAGCTTGAAAGGAGACAAACAATGATCTTGGGGAGTCCCTTGGGTATGGGCAAAACAAATATGAAGAATAAGGATGAGGCTTCAACACAAAGTCATGGTGGGAGTAAAAGGACTCCCAAGCCTATAGAAGACTCACAACATGGATGCCATAATGCAATACAAGGATATATATAGGGCATCCATGGAGAGGAAGGCTCTACCACCTAATTATGACACTTCTAAAGAAACATAGAAGGTTCCATGTCGTACTTCGGTGGGATCGACCCTATGTCAAAGTGGAAATCATCAATAAAATGCAATATATAAGGCGGTAAAGGCCTACCCTATATGCAAATGGTGAAAACACAACTTTGTCATGGGATGATATAAGTAGTACCCATGCATTAAAATTTCTGAATCTGAAGAACATAATACTTGTAGATGACCAAAAAGATCCAAAAAAAGAATCAAAACATCCATAGAACCAACCATAGGAAAGAAAAGGGGAAAAACTATGTCACCATAGGGTCGAAAAATCTATAAATAGAGGTGAAAGGGGTCATTTTCACCATTGTTGTTTGAAAAAACTCAAAAACAGAAAAACCCCTCTTCCTTCAATTGCACATTCAGAGAGCCACAGTGGACGAAATCAACTCGTTCTTGAACCAAGTAAGTATCCCTCCCTTTTTCTTACAAATTCATTCATTTTTCATGGTGTTTAGAGAAAACTTGGGGCCACGTGCCCTAAAATTAAACAATATTGTGTGTGTATGTGCACTGCTCATGCTCAATGTGTGGATGTATGCAGGCTGAGATAAAATCAACACACATATGTCTATGTTTGTCTTCAAAACATGGCACACACATTCTCTTCAAAATGAGAAAAAAAAGGCACTAACTCCCAAAATTTTGCATAATTCAGGATGTACATGCATTGGAGAGAGAGAGAGAGAGAACATGAGGAAGTGGAGCAAATGGTCGAAGAGGACCCTGCAGTTGTGGCTATATTAAAACAATGTGGGTTTTGGAAATTTTTCTATTGTCCATTCATGAGGGCCCAACCAAGAATATTGAATCACCTTGTTGAGTATTAGAACCCTGATGCAAAGGTGTTTATGCTAGAAGGCCAATCCTTGATAGTCACCACTGAAGATATTTACTTCTTGACCGATCTCTAGGCGGGATGAGCTGGTAAAATTGACAACCTTCCCTCTAGGGACATATCACATAGACCATTACGTTGATATGTATTGTGAGACGGACCCGAAAAAGATGGGATCTCAAGTTCCCATTCAAAAGATAGAGAATATTGGCTTGAGAGCGTTGCTTTACTTGATTCAATGAATTACTAGATTTGTTTCTCTAGATCAGGCTTCTCATGCTGATATGCATTATGTAGTGCAGTTTCTGTAGCCGGTGATCTTCGATTGGAGCACGATGATGCTCAACTATATGAAAGTACAACTGACAGAGTGTAAATTGAGAAAGAAGAAGAACTTTGTATTCGGGACAATGCTTTGTGCATTCTTCTTTGAAGGAGTGTCAGGCCTAATCCTAAAGGAGAGCGTATGAGGGCATGTAGCCACCTATCCAACACTGTGTATATGGGATTCTTTGATGCCCCACTAGGGAGCATGGTGAGTACGAGAGTAATATGATGACGATTTCTTCGATTGGTGGAGATGACAACTCTTATCCATCAAGGAGTATCCCTACATAGGGATCAGTTTCTTGAGAGACCTTGATATGCCCGTGCCCCCTGGAACAATGCATGGTGAGATAGGTACGTACTCATATATATCTTTTTTTAATTTTTAATTTTATTTACAAGAAAGAAAACATTTTTCTTTTAATGTCACGGTACTAACTCAAAAAGTCTATTATGTATAGATGTAGGACCTGTGTGGCCAAGAAACCTCCCTCAGACTAGACATCATCTGCGAGAGAAATCCCAGCTAGGAGGAGCCTCAATAATAGTAGGGTCTGTTAGCACTCTATAAATTTGTTCAGCTGATAAAAAAAATGACAAAGGTAACCTACAAACCAATTTAGATTTGGGTACTAGCCTGCTCAGCTCAGAGAGGGCTCTCTCCTGTCACTTGGTCTTTAATGGATGAGTTTTCTTTAAAAACTCACTAGATAGGTTTTGTTGCTTTGAAGGTTTTTTTATAATTTTGTTGGAAAGGAAGGGGAGGGACACTTAGGGCTATGGAGTCAAACTTATGAAACGAATGGAAGCACTGACTAGTCGATAGAACTCTCCATAGGATAAAGGCTAAATGACGTGATAAACCTGAGTTATAAATTGTAAATTTGCAGAGTGTAAGAAGAAAGGAAAAACATATAACTGTATCAGAGCATTAAATAAATGAATTCTCACTTAGTTAGGAAGAACTTAACATAGTTTAAATTTCTTTAGCCGAGAGCATCACAATATGAATTCTAGGCCTTTAACTATCCAATTTAAATAGAAGACAATGAAAATGGAATTTATGCATACAGGAAATAGATACAAAGAAAGGCAACGAAATGCAAACCACCACCATTAGAATCTTTTCATGAAAAAATCAAGACATCTGCATGTGTATTCTATTCAGCTTCAAAAAATTACATTCAAGTTCCAAATAGATAAAATCATGCCCTTGCACTTCTTCCAACCTCTAATACATTTGGAACTCCTAATATTTATACAAGTTGAGTTCCTTCGGTTTGAAACCGATTACAATGATTAAAATGAAAGGTTTCATATTTTTAAACCATTTACAATGATTAAAAGAAACATTTCGGTTTTTGAAACCGTTTACAATGATTAGCAAGGAAAGTTTCTTGATCTGAATTCTGACTCCTATGGCGCTTCAGTCCTGTTCTTTGCCACTTGTTCTACTCTGGTATTCCACATGATCTGCCATCTTTAGTGACATTTGGCCATCATCTATTGGAACCTGGAAAACTACATTTTTTCTTACCTAGCCATACTATATCCTTCCATTGCAACTCAAAATTAATATCATAATCTATCATATCCTTTATCAAGATCTCCAGGTCAATGCAAGAAGCATATGACATGACTGGTAGTCCAATCTTGATTGCCTTGAACTGATTCATAATTTCAAAGTTTGTAATCATATGCTCAACTAATGTATCTCCTTTCATATTTTCCTCCAGGGTTTCGAACTTGGAGTGATCCACTCTGCACTGAGTGAGATGAGCATTGTATTCTTCCTGATCATACAATTTTCCCTTTCCATCCCAAAATGGTGGAAGTCCTTTGATAAACAATTCTTCGAACAAATCCTTGAACTCATGTACACTTTGTTCCATCTGTGTTGCCTTGGTTTGGATTGATATCAACAAGTTATGTTTAGAAATAACCCTCCTGCCCCAGATAATCAATGTATTTCTATCTTTAACCCCAATAGTATGAAGGTATGAAGTAGGAACAACATTGAGTAGATTTATGGAATTTTGAGCCCATTCTGGTGGTTTCTTTGCTAAAGTTCCATTCACAACAGTGCACCTGCTTCTGGATGTGATGGTTATATTGTCTTTATCATTAATGAAATTTGAATATACTACGAACTTGGTAGCTTCAGTAGCTATAGAGTCCCAAATGAAATGATTTCCCCCCTGCAACAGGCCTTTTCCTCTTAACCTCATCTTTAATTTATCTATTTTTTCTTGCAAGACTTCATTCTCCATTTGAAATTGAGCCATTATTTCATCCTTTGCCTACATCTCCTACTTCAATTTCTCTATCCTTCCTTTCAACCCTTTGATTTCTCCTTCTTTCAAGCTTACTTGTGACATAGCCTGGACTAGTCCTTCAATGTTTGACCCAACTTTTGCAGTAGGAGCTACAACTACAACTTTGTTTAGCATTTCTGTCTACTCTTATTACCATTTCACCTTTTCTCATTCTAGCTGCAACACCCTAGATTTGTAGTCCAATGTCTCTTGAAAAAGTGTTTCCTTTTCCTATTCTAGAGAAACCAATGTTGTTGTTTGTAAATTCTCTGTAGAAGACATTTTCAATTTCTTCTTCAGACTTTGAATTAATTTTTCTTTCTCATCCAATGAGGATTTGAACCCTTGGGGCCTTCAGATTCCAGCCTCTTGACCTGAGTATGCCAAGATCTGCTAGATGTTTTTTCCTACCTCAACTTCCCTTCCAATTTAATTGCATAAGATGACAACTTTGAATTCTTCAAGATTAAAGTCAGGTAATCAGAATACAACATATCACTAGTATGCTTATGGAATTTGACCTTGTCTGGAGCACTGATGTTGTCATAACTTATCTTTATCTCAGATAATTTGTCTTCATCTACAATGGAAATGTTAAAGGTTCTCTTCTCAACATCCCTTACTAAGAAAAAAAAAGATTTATGATTAGAATTATTTTCCACTTTGGGGACTAAATCACTCATCTAGCTCAGAGCAATGTTTCCCTTCTCAGCATACTATTTTTCTAAATCTTCTGTAGATTGATAAACTTCCTCAGATGTTCTATCAAATATATATTTCTTGTTGCTAAAGGTTATTTATCTACCTTCACTTTGGAGTTTACTTTCCTTTTCAACCTCTGCAGTGTTGGTACCACTTTCCACCATATCTAGATTTACTTGTTCTCTGGGATCTTCCTCTTCTAAGTCTACTATCTATGGAGACTGTGTAATCTGCATCTTCTTTGGGCCAGTTTGTTGGTCACCGATTCCCAGGGCCTCTAATCTCCTTCTCTTTCTTTAAACACTTATCTTAGAAAATTTGACTACCAGTTTCTGAGAAGCTCATTGTATTTGACTTTGTTGCAGGGTTGTCTCCACATATTGTATTTGAGTTGGTTTCAAGATTGCTTACATATCAGCACAGACTTCTAGATTTGCTATCTTATCAAAACTCTCAACCTATTCATGCTCATAAGGGGATTTTTTGTTCATCAATATTCTCTTGGATATGATTTGGTGTGGATCATATATTCTTCCCTGTAGCTATGCAAAGCCAAACTCTTTGATCTTTTCTTGAACTTGAGACATGCATGATCTAGTTTTGACAATGTAGGGGCCAATGATAAAAGGGAACTTGAGGTTGGAGGCTTTGTGCAACTTTAGGAAATTCTCTGTCTTAGATATAATTCTCTTCCTGATGAATTCAAGGGAAAAGATTCTAGCGGTCAGAAAAATAGGCAATAGGTAAGGGGATTCATGAAAACCATAAACCAAGATTACTGTTGAGTGCATGAATAGTACCCAATCCCCCACTTTTTTCTTTGGATTTGGATGTAGATAACACCTCTTGTCATCCAAAACACTAGGTAGGCTAGTGTTGGGCCTCAAAAATGTCACTTTTCATCCACCTTTTCATTCACTATTCATTACATTTCATCGTCCCATTAACCTTTTATCATACCATTTCCATAATGATATTTGGGTTTCTCCTGATTATTTTCCATTGTATTCATTTTAGTATTATAAGTTAATTTGTGATTAAATATTATAATTTAACATGTTTTCATTATATGTCAAGGTTGGATGAGTTTGATGATGTGTACATGCATCTTTGAAGATTGCAACAAAGTCAAATATTACCACCTAGCCTCAAATTCGAATTTCATCTTCAATCTTTGAAGATTTGAAGAATATTTGGGACAATCATTCAAGCATATTCAAAGGAGAATATCATGGAGATTTTGATAGGATATCTTATCCAAGATATTTGTGGAGGATTTGAAGGAATAAGTTGAGAGAATAGTGGATCTGTAATTATGACACTCTTCAAGAATTTCATGTATATAAGGGAGTGCTCTCTCTTCATGAGAGGAAATGATTCATAATTGAAATTTAGAGATCATGTAATTCATAATTTGGTCTTGTAATTAGGAGAAGGGGATTCTTAGCTTTGTTATTCTTTCATGCTTTGTGATTTGACTCTTGTAATATAATTTGAGATTGATATATTGTGTGAGCTCACATATGTCTTTTGTCATTCAACTCTTCACATGTTGTATTGATTTCCCAGTTAGTCTTTCAATTCTTTCCTAGATTAATTTCATTTCATCAATTTAGATTAGATTAGTTCTACTTCAGTCCTGCATATATAGTGTGTGTGCTTCGTAAGCCTACGAGCCTCGGATTGACAAATTAAATAGTTGGGCAAGTACTACAATGGAATTAAATGACAATATTTCTGCCTAACATTTTGGTGTTATTGTTGGGGAAGCACGATGGATTGAGGTTTAGTTTGATTATTCATGCTCCTAACTCTGAGGTGACATATGGGTAAGGGCATGTAGTGAGTGTTTCAATTCCTACAAATGTGTCTGTATGTGTTGGTAAGGGGTCATAACAACTACTTGAGTGGAGACTCCTCAAGTTCTCCCTGCCAATGTATTCCTAAATCTGAGGTAAGACATCGGCCTCATTTGTGACAAAGCATGCAAAATGTGACTTTCAATTTATGCACTTTCAATTCCTGCAATTTCAATTTTTGTAACTGTGAAGAGGTTTTCATGTGTTTCAGCAAGTGTGATTTCCAATTTTCTTTATTTTGATTTGGGTGTTGTAAGAACCCATTTTGAAATATGATTTAACTATGATTGTCATCTTGGAATGCCATCTTGGAACAACTCACTCAGATCCTTGTGAAAATCAGGATCTCCTCTTCTCACGAAGAGGAGATCTTGACAACAGCCTAGAGCTTAAATACTCCTCCAGAGACAAACGAGGAATCAACATATGATGAACTTGAGGAGGACAATGAGGAGCTGCAGCATGATCCGAGTGAGGGAAACTACACCTACAAAATCTATATCGAACGATGGTTTCAAGCGAATACCAGGTTAGATTCTTTTAATTTTGTTAATTTAGAGTTTCAACAACTAGATTCATTCATTCTTGTAAAATTCCATTATTCATTTGAAAAATTACCACTAAACATATTGTTGTTACTGTTACATGCTTGGCTCCACTGGAAATTTGCCTACACATAACCAATATTTATTTCCCAATTAGTATAGAATAGGTAGGCTAATGAATAAAACAACGTTTTTTCTCTAATTTTTTTTTAATAAGTATGCTCTCCTCCGTGCTTCGTGCGATCGTGAGGATCAGAAAATAGGGATGATTTTGAATGAATGTTTTTGTGTCCATCCTTTGACCTGCAAATAAACACAGTAAAAAAGAAATTTAATGAATAAAAACAAAACCAATTTACTTGTTGTTACAGCATGCCGATACAGTAGAAATTTTCGCTGTTACATGGAAATTTTACATGTTGTTACAGTGAAATTTTACTTGTTGTAATAGTGATATTTTTGCTATAATAGTGATTGAACAGTGTCATTCCTGAGCTCTTTTCATTTTTAACTTCCATTCTAGTCCATTTCTGAAATAGTGTCTGTATCATGCTAAAATTGTAAAAATTGTGCTAAAACAGTGGTTGAAACTTTGCATCTTCTCGTCTTTAACTTCCGATCTAGGTTCATCTCTGGGTTTGAGTAGTAGCAATATCATATATTTTCCTCATTGTTATCTGTATATTTTTACATTGAATACATTTGATAACATTAAATCCTATTGACCTAATAAAAATAATGATAAAAGTTAAAAATGTGGAAGAATCAACTAAAATTTGAATCCCGGTCATAGTCTTTGCAAATTCTGGTTGTTGCAACTCCTTACCATTTTTCTCGTATTTGCTAAAGTCTAGTGGGAATAAAATATTTAAAAATTCTCAATGCTTCTCAATCATTAAAAACTACAGAAAGATAGCCTCTATTCGCATAATTAAGAGAAAGATTTTATGCAAAAAAAATAAATTCACACGATAAGGGTGATCTCAAATCAAATCATAACCATATCAAATCAGAAATTTGTTTTATGGTGTTGATCCATTAAGAGATTCCATGATTGTTGCAAGATAGGGCATCAACATCATGGTTTTGACCTTGTCTCCTGGATGTTTTCCTTCTGAATTCTTTTTTCACGAGAAACTTATCGCATGTGGTTTGTGGAATGTGATCCTGAGTTTTCTGCCATTTACACTATCCTTCTATCCCACTTCTTCGATCTTGATTTGAACACCACCCTTTACTCTTTCCTCATAATCAAATCACTGATGCAGACTGTCATATATGAGAAACCAAAACCACTCATTGACTAAAAGACTCCATGAATATTTGACTCTTTCCAGTGCTCTCAGTACTCAAAGCATGCTCCAAGGCTCAACCACCTGCTCTTCTCAAGTGATCATGTATTTTATGATATTAGGGTTAGCAGAGCTATGCGCAAATTCCCTTGTGATCTCAGATTCGAGTACACACGTTGACTACATCTCTTTTGCTGTCATCATACCCCATCTGTTATCCCAGAGACTCTATTCTGCAAATCCAACCATGTTTTCAAGATCACTATCATTTTCTTGTTTAGCTTGGGTTGAGGCACTCAATCTCAGAAAAATTGCATTACAATATGCCTCTTACAGAAGATTTTTAATGATGCCCTATTGTGAAAGATCTCTGTGATCAATGAGATCGATGTGGCGTTGTAGAATTAAACACCCTGTCTCTATTTTAAAATAATTCTCATCAAATTGCATATACAATATTGAGCTAGCATGTCAAGAGAATAGGTGGTCTCTGTCATAAATACTAACGATGCAATTATTCTTTTCAACCTTCACCTCATTATTGCTACGAGAAATCATAATTAAGTTACAACTTATGGATATTATGCTACCCTAATCGACTTACACGTATTCACTGTATTTGAATCTGGATGTGCGGTTTAATCGATTGTTTGTTGTTTTACATGATGTGGAATCCTGGAGATATGGGAATATCAGGAACTCACTTTTAACATCTGGACTCATAGAAACGAAGGATATGCATCCAGACTTATAAACCCGTATGCCATACACCCATGATTTCACTACTAAATCAACAATGGATAACACTGCAACTGTCATGATTGATGAAGAATGGGTCTTATGCCAAGGCTGGCTCACTTAGAAGTAGATGTTTCTAATGTAATAACTTACTTATTGCTTGGGCTGCGCATACCGATGGAAAGGGTGAGAGATTCAAAAATGGTTGTCGATCATTTTGTTACTGGAGACAGAAGGAATGAGATAATGGTCGGATTGAGATTGCCTACAGACGAAAAATCAAGAAGGCCATAGAGTGACATAGGTTTCTATCTTTGTATTACATGGAGGCCACCAAGGTTATCAATAGATTTTGGGCAGAGAACTGTAAGAACAACATTCACTTATCTCAACCTCCACTCACGCATTCTCAGATTGCTGGTGCGATTGGAGAGATGCCCATTTCAGAATGTTGGTGCAGTATTTCTCATAGTGTGATTGGCAATCTTATTTTCAAAACCGTCAGCCTCCACGAATTTTCCACGAGGGCATGCAAACCTGGCATTATGAACGCCAGTTTGATTGTCACAACATGACTATGCCACTCAACAAATTGATATGTTTTTATTGTGCTAAATATTCTCCTGGATCTTAGCCCTAGAAAACACTTTATCCATGAACGTAATGAGCCAACGAATTCATTGATAAAATCCTCTGTTGATGGGGTGACATTTTTTTCCAGGAATGTATATATGTAGTACAATTAGTTTCTCTCTAATGACTTCTTCAGAACTATGAAAATGCTCTTTGAAATGTTTTGTTATTGCATATTAGAAATCTCATTCCTAGAAAGAAGAAAGTCGTTTTTTTTTTGTTTGTATTATTCCTTCTGAGTTTGAATCTATTTTTTCTACAATGGCGTGAAATATTCTACAAAGTCGTGTGGCACTATTTGTTATGTGTGGCCGACATGATACAAATTTTAAGCTTTCTCTAGAATTTGGTGGGTTTTGCAGATTGGAAGTGCATGCTCAAAATGGATACTAGATC
The DNA here is from genome assembly GCA_000966675.3 of Picea glauca. Lineage (NCBI taxonomy): Eukaryota > Viridiplantae > Streptophyta > Pinopsida > Pinales > Pinaceae > Picea > Picea glauca. The sequence continues at coordinate 291,192 of JZKD02S2116581.1, forward strand.
TATGACAATTGAAATAAATTGCTTAATGGAATATGTGTAAAGTACGTGTGAGACAATTTCATGAAAGACCTTGGGAAAAAGAAACTGAAGACTCATGAATGGTTGTTACTGTTGTTATGTTTTTTTTAAACTGAGGCTAGGGAACCCAAGAAACCGAGATATCAGTCTTGAAAAACCAACACGTAGAACCTTGAATAGGGGTTGAAACCCATCTGGCATGAGTTCAAAATCTTCCCAATCAACGAACTAGCCTACCAGGTATCTGCCAACAAGGAGAAAATGGTTTTGTTCAACCTGCTAGTCTTCCGCCCAAATGTTGAGGAGTTGGAGAACATATTAATGATGGAGAAATCATTTGAGATTGTGGAGAGCGTCTAGTTGTTCAGTGGGTTCACTTTTCTTGCATCCAATTCCAGAGGTGAGAAAAAAAATGATGAGAATATGTTTGGGAGGATGGTATCGAACAGTTACATGGAAGTGTTCGATAATTTTCTGAGAGCTCATTTCTGTTCCGATGTTTTAACGAATGAATTATTCTTGAAGATTGAAAAGATGGAAATTACCAAATGTTAGGATTACGTGCGCAATCGAACTGATCATCTTGTAGCCTTTCTTATTCGCAAATGACATGAAGCATTTACTGTTGTGGGATTATAGATACTAGGATTGGATTCTTCTATCAAGGTTTTCTATAAGATCAGAAGATTGCTCATAGCATGCAACGCAACCAAGATCAATTTACATCATACACGGCTAGGTCTCCATTGACACACTTTCTATTTGCCAAATCAAACTTATCCTCTGATGTACAACTCAATGTATTGGTAGTATGTTTCAACTGTGCGTTTTTAAGAATTGATTTGTTATTTCATGTCATTACTAGAACTTATCAATCTTTAAACTTCAGCATGCAATAGTAAATCTATAAAGGATGCAGATGAAGACGTACAAGAAAGAGTCTTTGTTAAATAAGATGGTGCATTTGATTCGCAGGATTTTACATATGAAATGGGTATGATCACTAGGTTCATAATTTCAATACATTTTTTTACGTTAAATACTCCTTTGTTTTTCCTAAGTCACTTTGGCAGCAATCAATGACGAAACCAACAAGTGCAGACAATAGGTATAACTGCATTTATTTTCTATTTTTGAATTTGTTCGCATTTGTACTTAATCTTGCATTTTACATCTTACGTTGCTCTCACAAGTTTTATTGCAAGATTAGTATTAAGATTGATTCCAAGAACAATATGCTTGTATTCCATGCTGCAATGATCTTCAAGAATCACAATATTTTTCAGAAAAAATATGCTTTGATAAACAATTTAAAGGAGTTGATCTCCATGACGATGCTGATACACAACAACATTTTGTTGTTACACAGAAACATTTTGCCAAATTTTATGTTGTGACACTGTCACATTTGTCCTTCAAACACACATTGATCATTCCTGTGTTGAAGACATCTGCCATTTCCTTATCCATCATGACTTCGCACATCCCTATCTTTCTAAGTTGCATACATCATTTCATTTATTTTTTTTAGTTCATTTTTGCCTTTCCACTTTTCCTTCTGAATAAAACAAACTCCCTTTCCATGATTACATTTCCTTTACATACACATTGTTGCTACTGAGATCTATCTATAGTCCTACCAATATTTTTATACAAACTCGCATTGACTGATGTGGGATTCCTTAAGTCCCACCTTTCAACAGTCTTTCCCCATCGACCTTAGCACCTTATCTAGGAAATATACTAGAGTCAATTTTGAGTACCTAGAGGCTTTCATGCCTTTGGCAAGTTCTCTCACTGATGATTATGGGAATACATCAATGTCCCTTGATCATCAAATATTGCAAGTGGCTCGACCTCAACACATCCATTTGCACTTTGCAAGATGTACTCGGGTACCTTAACACTCATTGACATAACTGGTGAGTTTTTCTCGCACTGGTTAACAACATTCACCAATGTTTGGTCATCCAATGATTTATCCTCATGCTCGACATCGACACATTCATTCGCATGATGAGAATTGTACCATCGGTTTTGTAGCGGGTGAAGACTATACACTTTTTCATGATCCCCTCAATAGTTGAAAAAGTTTGATTTTAGAACTATAAAAGTACCACAGTTCCATATTCTCTTCCTTCCACATTTCTCATTCTTCAGCAGTAGCAATTCAAATTCCTTCACTTCCCATGATCCAGTTACAACCACAGCAACATTAGCAGTTCCATTTTCCTGATCTTGCAGTAGTGACACCTTCCATATTCCATCAGTCACAATCAGATATTATTTTCTCCAGTAGTTACAACAGTTGCAGCTACAACGCTAGTCACATTTTCTTGATCCCGCATCCGCAACAACTACATCTACTTTTGGGTAAGGGGAGGTATGTTCTTTTGTAAGCTTTAATCACATAATTCCTTATACATGACTTCAATATTTTGGAAAATTTCCTCTCCATGCTCTCTTTCCTTCCATAACCTGTCCTAAGTTGCATGAGGATATGCAA
>JZKD02S2116581.1:301927-315109 GCA_000966675.3 Picea glauca
AGCATTGTGTTTATGGAAAACAAAAGAGAGTCAGATTTCTCAGAGTCGGAAAAGAAAAGAAGAATGAAAGGTTAGAGCTTGTGCATACAGATGTATGGGGACCATCTCAGGTATCTTCTCTTCGTGGCTCTAATTATTATGTTACTTTTATTGATGATGCAACTAGAAAAACTTAGGTTTATTGCATTTGACAAAAATATGATGTTTTTGATACTTTTAATAAATGGAAAGCTTTGGTTGAGAATGAGACAGGAAAAAATTTGAAGTGTCTCAGATCAGATAATGGAGATGAATATTGCATCAAGGAGTTTGATGATTACTATCCATACCATGGGATTCTTAGAGAGAATATAGTTCCAAGAACACCACAAGAAAATGGTGTGTCAGAAAGGATGAATAGTACAATCATGGAGCGTGCAAGGAGTATGAGATTGCATGTCGGTTTGCCCTTACAGTTCTGGGCATATGCTGTATATACCACTGTTTACTTAATAAACAGAGGACCTTCAAGCTCTTTGGATGGTAGAATTCCAGAGGAAGAATGGATAGAAAAAAAGGTAAACTATTCTTTTTTGAAAACTTTCTGTTGTGAAGTACTTGTCCATATTGATAAAGAAAATAGAACAAAGCTTGTGGCAAAATCCAAGAAGTGTACCTTTATTGGATATGGTGTTAATGATTTTGGTTATCACTTATGGGATTATGAAAATAACAAAATCATTAGGAGTATAGATGTCATATTCAATGAGAAGGTCATGTACAAATATTAGTTGCAGGGAAAGAAACAGGAAAAAGAAAAACAAGAATACATAGTGCTTGATGAGATCACCGAAAAAGAAATTCCAAAGGAACCAGAAAATCAAAATGTACAACAACAGGAGTAGTCGGTAACTCAAACACCTACAAGTGTTGTTAGAATATCTACCAGGTTAAGTATACCCCCTAAACGATACTCTCCTTCATTGTATTATTTATTGTTGACTAATTTTGCTGAACCAGAATGTTATGAAGAGGAAATGCAAGTAGACACCAAAAAGAAGTGGGAGCAAGGCATGAAAGAGGAAATGGATTCCTTGGCAAATAAATAGAATTGGGACTTGATTTAGTTTCCTACGGGAAAAAGAGCATTGCAAAATAAATGGTTTTACAAGTTGAAGAAAGAAGATGGAGGAGAAAAGCGGTACAAGGCTAGACTTGTTGTAAAGGGGTTTGCACAAAAGAAAGGTATAGATTTTGATGAAATATTTTATCTTCTTGTTAAAATGACTTCAATTAGGACTATTTTAAGTCTTGTGGCAGTAGAAGATTTGCATCTTGAACAGTTATATGTAAAAGCAACTTTTCTCCATGGGGATTTGGAGGAAGAGATTTATATGCAGCAGCCACAAGGGTATGAGGTCAAAGGGAAGGAGAATTTGGTATGCAGGTTGAAGAAGAACTTGTATGGCCTAAAGAAATCTCCAAGGTAGTGGTATTTCAAGTTTGACAGGTTTATGACAGAACAGGGTTATAGTAGATGTCATTTTGATCACTGTGTTTATTTTAAAAAACTAGAAAATTGAAGCTTTATTATCTTGCTATTGTATGTAGATGGCATGCTTGTTGCAGGGTATAATATGAAGGATATAAATGTGCTCAAGAAAAAATTATCCAATTCATTTGAGATGAAGGATTTGGGTGCTACAAAGAAAATCCTTGGCATGATAATAACAAGAGACAACAAAAAATGCAAATTGACATTGTCTCAGGGTGAGTACACAGAGAAGATGTTGGAGAGGTTTAGAATGCAGAATGAAAAAATAGTTAGTACACCTTTGGCCAGCCATTTAAAATTAACTAAGGAAATGTGTCCCAAGACATGGGAGGAGATAGACTACATGTCCAGGGTCCCTTATTCATCAGTAGTTGGTAGCTTGATGTATGCAATGGTTTGCACAAGACCATATATTGCACATGCAGTGGGAGTTGTGAGCAGGTATATGAACAATCCAGGTAAAGAACATTGGGAGGTAGTAAAATGGATTCTCAGGTATTTGAGAGGTACTACTACTCATGCATTATGTTTTGGAGGTTCAGACACTTGTCTATAGGGATATGTTGATTCATATATGGTAGGTGATAAAGATAGCAGGAGGAGCAGCACAGGGTATGTTTTTACTATAGGTGGAACATCAATAAGTTGGATTTCAAAACTGCAAAAGGTTATTGCACTTTCAACAACAGAGGCTAAGTATGTTGTTGCTACAGAGGCTAGTAAAGAGATGATTTGGTTACAAAGTTTTATGGAGGAATTGGGAAAGAAGCAGGAGAACAATAGGTTGTACTATGACAGTCAGAGTGCCATTCACATTGCAAAGAAATCAACCTTCCATTCAAAGACTAAGCATATATATTTGAGGTACCACTTCATATGATCCTCCTTGGAAGATGGACATTTGAAGTTGGAAAAGATACACACTAGCCAGAATCCTGCAGACATGTTAACAAAGGAAGTAACCAGGGAGAAACTGAGTTCCTTCTTAGTTTCAATTGGTCTTCAAGAATGAAGATGAATATGAGAAATTTTCCAGGCCCTAGAAGGTTCAGAGTCCAACATATACAACAGTGGTGGAGTTGTTGAGATCAGTCTCCAAGTGGGAGATTGTTGGTTGTGGAGCCTGATTATCTTCCTGATTTAGAGGTCCTTGCTTTCAGCCGTGTTTATACCCCATGAAGTATTTACACCCTATAAGTATGTACACTCTTCCACACAGGGGAGTGCAGAGGGGGGTTACCCCCTTTGCGAGGTCTGGGGGGGCTATCCCCTCGGCTAGAGGGTTTGGGGGCAAGTGGGCCCCCAACAGGGGTTCAGGGGCAATGTCTCCCGAAGAAAAAATTGCATTGTAAATGTATATTGTAATTTCATTGTAAATTTGGACCGTTCATTATAAGGTCGCAGATCTAATGGTAGAGATTATGTTAGGGGTTTCTGCCCTAGAAGGCAACCCTCTTTTATGAGGGAAATGTATTGCGACTATGGTTGATGGTGAATATTGTATTCTGAGATAGGAGACTGTGAGAGAAAGAAGAGGAAGTTACAGCGGGTTTGCTATAGGTTGTATCCCTTCATATGTTGGATAATAATAAAGGAAGGACCTGGCAATTTCTCTGGTGGATGTAGCCCATACTGGGTGAACCACGTAAATCTGTGTCTCTATTGTATTGTGTATCTTTTGTGTTTTGTTTCTGCATTTGTTTTATTTTATTACTCCATGGTCCTGTTTTTCTAACAATAAGACCATGGGTTCAGTCATCACTCTTATATGTACTTTTCCTAGGTTGCGAAAGAGTTTCTTTGGAACATTGACACATATACTATCACATTTATCCACTTTGTATTTGTCGTGGCTATGTCTTGTCGTCTCATAGATCCACTATGTATTTTTCGTGGCTATGATCATTTTAGGTCATAGGAGCATATATCCACTTTGTATCTTTAGTGGCTATACCTTTTTGTCAATATAATTATGGATCCACAATGTATTTTATGGTGGCCATACCTTAAAAGTCTTTATCTCTCAAGCATAGGTATGCATGCCTTGGGTTTGAAACATGTCATAATATTTGTTTGATGGCTGTGTACAGCTTCTATCAGGTTCTCTGAGTCTGTAACCTTGCTAAAAAAATTCTATAAAGTAATTTAGTCATCAGTTTCCATCTTCTAACTTTTCACTTTGGGGTGGAATCTATTACACATCAAAATAACTCACTTCAATGATGACCCATTGTCGTCATTACTAGTGTCACAAACATCATACTACCATATTGCCTATGTCGTGTTTCTAACGACATCATAAGGACACTTAAGACACCTTCAAAGACTAGTTTAAGAAGGAGACGTCATTTGATGAGGAGTACAAAGCATTTTCCATGAATAAAACCACTTAAAATTTTTTTTTGGAAGGCAACGATCCCCTACCCACTGTCAGCGAGTGCCAACGCTCCCTAGCCTCCTTTGGGGGAGTCTTGCAACACCCGGTACACCCTTCTAGGGGAGCACTAGGATTTTCTGAAGGAATTTTGGCCAGCACTCCCCTAGCCACTGTTAGGGAGTGCCAACACACCCTAGCCTTCTTTGGGGGGGCGTTGCAATGCTCTGTGCACCCTTTTGGGGGAGCGTTGGTCTGTTTGAGAAAATTTTGGGCTGTTGAGGAGAATTAGGGGAAAATCCCCCTTATCTTGGAAATCAGTTGGATTAGAATCTGAGGTCAAGGCTATATATTATGGAGGATCCACAACTGATGGAGAAATATCCTCGACCTATCCCAAGAATCTCTAAGGTGGTTGGGTCTCTCCAAGCTTATATAAGGAAGCCTTCTCATGGTAAAAACATATAGAGACATTGTAAAGCATGAAACATATGATCTCATAAGCTAGATATCATTGAAGCATCATCATTCTGTGCGTGGATTATTTGAGCAAGGGTCTGGACAAAGAGATCTTGGTGAAGTTGTTGCACCTACATCCATGGCTGTAAGCATTTCACTTTGTTTTCATTAATACAAATCTATGCTTGGCCTGTTTGCTTTAAAGTTTGTGTACATTTCATGAACTTGTTTATTTCATAGATCCATTATGAATCTAATCATGTTAGAGTAGGAAGTATCATTGTTGTTTCTCATTGTATTTCAGGACCTTCTGAAGAACTTGGAGATCAAGAGAAGACTGGATCGAGCAAGGACAAATGTCGATAAAAGGTATTTACCCTTCTTCCTTATTCTTCTTTGAATAGTTTAGCTTCATGAAAAGGAATGTCAGTTCCCAAAATAACACTTTTATTTCTTGTTAATAGGGGTCTAGTATCCAAGAGGAAATCCATTTTTCTGTAGAGGGATTCTCCCATAATAGAAATTGGCGACTCCACTGGGGAGGAACTTTTATTTTTGTTTCCTTTCCTAGGTCTTTTTTTGGAATTTTCTCATTATTTGACCTTCTCCATGTTGTGTCTCTAATCCTTAGTTGTGTTGTTGGCTCTTGGATTCATCTTACACACTGAATTTTTGCATTTTTCCTAAGTTTTATTTATTTATTTATGGTAAACGTTTTGAGTTCTGAGAGGCCAACTCTCCCTTGCCTTTACCACCAGGGAGTTGGAAATCCCTTGTATGATCCCATGGAGAATTGAAATGATATGGTACCCTTGACATTAGAGCATTGCCCCTTTTTCTGAAAAAATATTCTTGGGAGTAGTTTTTCTCAGTCTTCGTTTTGCCGATTCATCTGCTCAGGGTTTATGCTATCTCAGTGTGTCCTTGTTTAGCCTCCAATTATTTGATTTCTAAGTATTAATGATGTTTTGTTTGGATTTTTGAAATCTATTTTCCTTGATTTGAGTCAAACTTCTTCCCTGAGATTTGGAGTCGATCTACTGATTTATCACTTATCTAATTGATTGAAAGTTGTTCTAAGGAAATTCAAATATCTTTTCACTATTTCATTTTGATTTTTGAGGTCTTTTCTCCAAGGATTTCCTTCTGTCTGAATTTTTTTTTTTTTTCTTGTTTGATCACAATGACGGTGTGTTTTTTTTATGTGAAGTTTTCTTCCGAGTTGCTTAAATATCACAAATCTTGAAGTTTGATTAACATAGGAAGCTTTACATCAAACTAATTATTAGTCACATATAAACATTTTAGCATTGTATCAAATTTTTGATTGAGGACTATTGCATGAGTTCATTGCATCTTAGTGTTTGAAAGTGAAAGGAAAATCCTTCTCCTTCCATTAAATAGACATTCATTGAAAGAAAAGATTGCTTATCATTTCTTATGCATGTTTTGGGAATTGATTCATGATATCATCAATTTTCACTCTCATACACCTCTGAGTAAACAACAACCTTAAAATCAAGCGCTTAACTAAAATTCATCAAACATTTTTACATTTTATATTAGAAAACCTACATTAGATTAAGGTGTAGGTATTTGGAATAGGTTGAAAGGATAACTTTCCGAAGCTGTCAAACAAACATTAGAATCTTGTGATAGGGAGAGAAAATCCAATTGTCGTATAAGCTTTCTGGGATCTCCCTCTCACACAGGTGTTACGCATGAGGTTGCATTTGGGATAGGTATGAAGATTATCTCTCTGTGGTTGAACTGTTCATAGTAGTCAAATCGTATATTGGGGGTTCTTCTTGAGGTTCAACTATCTTCGTTTGATCTTGGTGCTTCGTGAACTCCAAATTCGTTTGGGGTCCTTTGGAGTTCTACTAGTCCATTTGTCCTCAATTCTCTTAAAGGATTTTAGACTTGTTATCCTGCCCATATGTTTGGACTGGATTGTCGACTGTACCCACCCAGGGGCTGAATTATAGTTGGTGACCTTAGTAGCCATAATATTTAGGGTCTTACATGAGGTTATAGTGAAGGGAAGTATCATTGTACCTGGAACAGATGTTGGTCAAACTCACTCGGGCTCCATGGAGGGTAAATCCACATTTACTGTGTGGAAGCTTGCACCAAGAAGTAAGTCCATTAAGAAGGTCGCCAACATAACTGATCCACCCGCTCTATCCCCACCCCTTCCTATATTGATCTCACGATGTTGGATTTCATCACCAACTAGTGGTTTCATTGTGGGAAGTTTTGTTTGATTGTTTTCTTTTAGATTCATAGCATGTGTTGTTTGTTTTACTTGGTGGACCTTAGGTCGAGTTAGTTTTAATGGCATCAACTCCTGGGAGTACCAATGGATTAACCCCTTGTCCTGGGGAACCTTTCACCTTTCCTTCTTTTGGAAACTTTGGTCCTCTCTACATTGCCACACTGAGTCTTTCAGGACTCACCATCGGATTACCAGTTTGGTTATTCCCCACTCCAGTGATCTTGAATCCTCCTAGTGCTTCAACTACACCTAATACTTCATATGTTAGTACACCACCCACACATCAACCTCATGTCTACTTTTTTCCTTCTTCACCCATTAAGTCTCCTTCCTTTTTTCCTTCTTCGCCTAGTGAAAGCTCTAAAGCAAGTAGCCAGGATGATCAGAAGAAGAAGAAAAGGAAAGAGAAGAAGAAGAAGAACTTGAAAAATACCAAGCCTCCAACTACATCAAATGTTGGATCCAGGCAACCAACTACTATTAATAGTACTGGGAGTGTTGATGAGGTCAACAATATTAAAACGAAGAATCTGAAACCAAATTCCCTTGCAGTCTTTGTAAGGGTGACCACTTTCTGAGGGATTTCCCTAGTCTTCCCAAGGTCTTAGAAATGTGGTCTTCCATGTCTTTGGCCCCTAATAGACATGAAAGTGACGCCCTGTTAACTAGTGACATTAAGGTTGGTAAGAAGAAGACAACTGTCAAATTTCCTTGCATGTTATGCAAAGGTGATCATTATTCTCACCTTTGTCCTTGTATGCATGAGGCTTCTTCTCTTTTGGAAAAGATTCAACTTCCAACTGGTTATCATGATATTTCCCCCAACCCATCATTAGTTGATGGAATGGTAAATCTGGTTCCATCCTCGATCAATCTGGTTGATCAAGTGGTCAATCTAGTTTCCTCCTCGATTGAACCACAAACCCAACTAGTTGTTCCAGTTCCATCATTGATCATCCCCATTCTTCATCAAAAGAGTGAAACCAAAGTGGTTGATCTGGTTCCACCATCGGTCGATCCCACTCCTCCATTGAGGAGTTCCAAAGTGGTTGCCCCAATTAATTCATCGGTCTATCCCACTCCTCCTATGAATAGTGCCAAAGTGGTCAATTCAATTTAACCATTGATCGATCCTACTCTCCCTCTAGAAAGTAAACCCGATACTGCCCATTTTTTTCTCATTGGTACAGAATCTACTGTGTCGTGGGGCATTCCTCCTTCTCCTGTAAAAAATCCTCCAAGTAATGAGGCCATCCTTTTTTATTGTGGTGTTCTAACTGGACCTCGTCTTTCCTCTCACATTCCCTTCAAGATTAAAATACAAGTTTGTGGTCGAGTCATTCCTCAGACACTGATAGATGAAGGTTTGTCTGTCAATATTTTGTCCTCTATTGCTTGGCAAGCTTTGGGTTATCCTCAGGTTGTGTCAGTTACCCAAACTCTAATTTATTTTAATAGAAGAACCAGTCACCCTTTAGGGATCCTTCCTTATTTTTCCATAACTTTGGGAGGGAAAAATGTCTTTGTTGATGTCATGGTAGTCCAAGACCCCTTGGATTTAGATTTACTGCTTCGGCGAGATTATGTCTATGCCATGAAAGCTATTGTTTCCACTCTTTTTCATGTGATATATTTCCCACACAATGGAAGAATGGTGACTATTAATCAAATTTCATTTGTTGTCCCTGACTTGACCATCAACTCAATGACCTCCCTAAACGAGTCTTATATGCAGTTGGTATCACTCCTGCCATTGGTCAATTATGTTGTGTTGTCTCCCATGATTTAAACTTTTGATGAATTAGATCTAGTAGTTGACATGGTGATATATTCTGTAGGGATATTGGAGCCTAATCTCTTTACCTCTGGCAAGACCCTCAACATGTTTTCCTTCCGGAGCATTCTTCTTCCATCCAATGAATATCTCTTAGAAGCCATGACCAAGTTTTGTCCCTTGATATGGTGTACTTTAGTCATCAGTTTTCATCTTCTGTCTTCGCACTTTGGGGGGAAATCTATTACACATCAAAATTACTCACTTCAATGATGACCCATTGTCTTCATTACTAGTGTCGCAAGTGTCGAAAACATCATACTGCCATCTTTCCTATGTCGTGTCTCTAACGACATCATACAGACACTTAAGACACCTTCAAAGACTGTTTTAAGAAGGAGAAATCATTTGATGAGAGTACAAAGAATTTTCCATGAATAAAACCACTTAAAAATGATTTTCGGAAGGCATCGCTCCCCTACCCACTGTCAGGGAGTGCCAATGCTCCCTAGCCTCCTTTGGGGGAGCATTGCAGCACCCTATACACCCTTTTGGGGGAGCACTAGGCTTTTATGAAGGAATTTTGGGTAGTGATCCCCTACCCACTGTCAGGGAGTGCTAGTGCTCCCTAGCCTTATTTTTGGGAGCGTTGCAACACTCTATGAACCCTTTTGGGGGAGCACTAGCCTGTTTGAGAAAATTTTGGGCTGTTGAGGAGAATCAGGAAAAATCCCCCTTATCTTGGAAATCAATTGAATTCAAATCTGAGTTCAAGGTTACATCTTAGGGAAGATCTAAAACTAATGGATAAATATCCTCAACCTATCCCAAGAATATATAGGGTGGTTGGGTCTCTCCAAGATTATATAAGGAGGCCTTCTCATGGTAAAAGAAGATAGAGACATTGTAAAGCATAAAACTTATGATCTCATAAGGGAGATATCATTGAAGCATCATCATTCTGTGTGTGGATTATTTGAGCAAGGGTATGGACAAAGAGAGCTGGGTGAAGCTGTTGCACCTACATCCATGGTTGTAAACATTTCACTTTGTTTTCATTAATACAAATTTATGGTTGGCCTGTTTCCTTTAAAGTTTGTGTACATTTCATGAACTTGTTTCTTTCATAGATACATTATGAAGATAATCATGTTAGAGTAGGAAGTATCATTGTTGCTGCTCATTGTATTTCAGGACCTTCTGAAGAACTTGGAGATCAAGATCAGCCTGGATCGAGCAAGGACAAACATCGATAAAAGGTATTTACCCTTCTTTCTTCTTCTTCTTTGAATATTTTAGCTTCATGAAAAGGATTGTCAGTGTCCACAATAACATTTTTCTATCTTGGTCATAGGGGTCTAGTATCCAAGAGGAAATCCACTTGTCTGCAGGGGGATTCTCCTGTAATACCTATCCATGCAAGAAATAAGAATACCCACCCAGGAAATAGTAAGAGAAGGGATATTAAATTTGAACCCTTTGAGAGCACATAAACGCGAAGTCACTTCTCTAGGAGAAGATAAGAATAAGAATGAAAAGAGAAATCCAGAAACAGTTAGAGAGAATCAAATCATAGGAAATAAGGAAATGAAGCTCAATAAGAAGAAGGCTAAGTTGGAAAATCTATAAGAAGTTACATAGAACAAATGCAAGATTTCACATATTGGAACTTTGTAGGAGGTAGGTTTGCAAGATATGAACATCGCCAGAACAACAAAAACATGTAGAATGGGACTTTTCCTTGGCGAATCTATATGACCATTGGAGGCACCCCGACCATTAGAATGATGCTCCAGAATGGCTAGGAAACACATTTATGGGTGGATAGATCATCGTTAGACATTGAGACCGCACCATAACAGATAGATTCGCATTGATTGAGGCATTCTTGTCCATTGGAGGAATCTGTTACGACACTTTCTTACTTAACCCATCAGATGCTTCATCGGCACTAGTTTTTTCTACCCTTGATTATCTAAGACAAGAAACGAAGTGATTGTGTGTGTCAATCTGTGCTATCAGACCTTGCCATATGTTGTTTACCGTGATATCCATTCACCTAACCCAACTTATTTGATAACAATGAGAATGTTGTCCAACACACTGAGCTAGAGAAATCTGTCAAAGAAGTTCTAAAGCAGTTTATGGATGATAAAGCTATGTCTGAGGGAGTACAAGTATCATCGACTAGGGGAATGCAAGATTCCCCTTTGACTGGACGACGCTCGAAATGTGCCAACCCCACGTCTAAGAAGCGAAGTAAGCATCACGATGATCTGGATAATGAGAAGTAGATCCCATCGGTATTACCAAAATATATCCCGCCTTTGGCTAGCATGGTTAATCATGAGAGAATTCCATGGGATCTCAAGTACACTTTGATCACCGCATACATTCTGAAGGGAATACACGTAGTTGGAACCTAGTTAGGACAGATTCTAGCATTGAAGAACAATTATTTCAACCTTGGAGATAGAAATAACTACACGATGCTCGTGCCACATAGATATTTGATGAAGATGAATGGGAAGAAGCCTTGCATAGTCTCCCATCCTTGGATAAAGGAGCTCGTGCATTCCACAATACTAAGCATAGTGAAGATCCCTCTTTTTGGCTGATATTAGGAGGTTAATTCTTGTCTTAAATCCTCTTGTCATGCTATCATGGAGGATATTTGTGGCTTGACAGGTGCATTACTGTGGATCCAACGTTGATCCACCTAAGCACAAGACTGATCATGTAGTGACATGACCCTCAATAGTTCTACCCAGGGAAGACCTCAGATCGCTCCTTGGCACAACGCATTAAGGAGGCATACAAAAAAGTTGAGAAGGGAAATATAGGCTACAAGGTAGCCTCCATCCAGGATGGCACAATGCACCTATGTTGCCAACTCATAGCTAACAAGATCATCTGAAAGAACCACCCCACATAGGTCACTGGGTTCGTGGTGGACCTCGCAGGAAAATGCATGGAGGGGATGCAAATTAATTAGGGGAGTTACCTCATCAACGAGATCGAGAAAGACTACCACGAAGCATAGGATCAGGGATACGAGTTCCATTTTTGCTGGTTGCTCGTGTTGATCACATTTGTCGCTTGACAAATGCCGAAGGGAGCAAATTTTCTAGAAATTGAACCATTAGAGCCATTGGAAGCTATATTTTATACCTTATGGTATACAAATGATATGTCGAAGCAATGACAGTATAACACAGTGTTCCACGCCTACTATCAACAACTGAACGTTGCTATTGAGTCATTCCCGCGCATGACAATGTGCACTCTGCACCAGTATAGACTGCTAGCTAAGTTCTATGTAGACCCACACTTTATTTATATCACTTCACAAAGAGATGAGATTAAGGAAGAATTACAGTCCTATTATAACCTGACTGACAAATACATGGAACATATCATGAAGGAGTGGCCGACGAAGTTCCTGGTACCGGGTGATGATGAAAAACTCTTCGACCCTGACATCATCGGAAGCCCCTTGCTCACTCGGTTTGAGCATGTAGGACAAACATGTGCGAAGAAAAAGAAGAAAAAGGAGGAAGTTTAGAACATAGAGACTAATGAGGAGGACAACTCCTCAGAAGAAACTAGACCTAGCTCGCCCACAAGAGGAGGCAGATATGAAGTAAATCAATAAGTAGGAGGGGAAGAAGGAGAAAAACAAGGAGAAGGTGAAGCTACACCACCAAAGGATCACTGTACCAAGGCAGAGACATCGAAAAGGTGGAAGGTTTCTCTGCAGAAACCTTCAGCATGAAAGAAGACCTGTGCCAATAAGCCCCAGCTAGAGGCTACGCTCACAGAGGATGACATCGATCTAGTCTACAGAGAAATGGAGGATGCAACTAAGGACCTATTACAAATATATGGCATGGATCAAGAAGAATTGTATGTAAGAGTTGAGAAGAAACTAAAGGAAATTCAACAAGCCATTCAATTGAGTCGTGTATTACCTAGTACGCCTTCCTCGTCGGAGATTTCAAATTTGGGGGATGAGCCAGCCCAACTTCAAAAACTGGCAGATGCAACAGAGGCTTGGCTTTAGCGAGTCCAAGAAGAAAAGGAACAGGCCACATAAATGCTGAAGAAAGAAAAAGAGGAGATCTTGGAGCAACTACGAGGTTATAGGCATTCTCGCACTCTACCCTTTAGTGGCCTGCAAGAAACACCTGAGCTCGCACCCTAGTGTTAAGTCCAGTGTGAACCCCTCCCAGTCACTCTTTGTTCATCCTACGAGAATCTTTGATTCTCACACTGTAATACACTGCCAGCCTGCGAACTTGTTTGTGAAAATTTTTGGATTGGGTCTTGCCATTTTTTGATGCCCAGTTTTGCTTTGAATAGCTGGATTGAACCTTTGGAGCCTATATTGATCTGTCTACAGTCTTCTTGACATTCTTTGAGTTTCTTTTATCCATCTTTGCTTTGTTTGGTTTTCAAGGATTAGTCTCGTTCTTTGAGTGTCTTTCAATTACAAAGCGTGTGTTTTCTTTAGAATTGTTTAGGGAAACATCACATTTCTTTTGAATAGTTCGCTTTAAAAGAAAACTATTAGTTTCGGTTTCTTTGTTTTAAGAAAGTTCATTATTTCTTTTAGTGAAAATTTTGAAACAAAAAGATTTAATTTCTTGCTTTATATTAGATTGGATGCATCCTTGCATTTGAAGTAGCGAAATTGCATGATTCTTGGCATTTTTTGATCTTAAATTATGAAAAAATTTCCCCTTCATGGTCGGGGGGGGGGG
>JZKD02S2116581.1:352670-363441 GCA_000966675.3 Picea glauca
AAACAAAGGTTCTGAGGATGGTTTTTCATCTCTATGGAATCCTCATCAAAAAATGAAACAGAGGTTACGAGCATACTTCTTGTTTCTATGTCAAGCTCGTTAAAAAATGAAATAGTTTTCCCCCTCTCTATTTGAGTCAAGTCCTTTGTCTAGTATTTGAAGCTTCATTTAATTCTCCTTTGCATTTGGATGAAACGAAGCTTGGGGGGCATTTTCTTACAGCCCATGGACTTCATGTTGAATTTTGAGCCACTAGCTTCTTAAGCTGGGGGCTAAGTACCAACCATGCGTTGGGAAGTTGCAAGCATAGTTTTCTATGGTTCAAGCTTGTGTAAAAATGAAACCACCTACCTCAAGCATAGTTTCCTCTGGTTCAAGCTTGTGTAAAAATCAAACCATGTCCAAGCACAATTTTGTTTAGTTTTTAAGCTTGTGTAAAAAATTAAAATCTATCCCAAGCATAGTTTTGTTTTGTTTTAAAGCTTGCGTAAAAATAAAAACAATCCCAAGCTTAGTCTTTGTTCTTTGCCATGCTTGTAAATACATGAGAATAAGTTACAGAGCTTAGTCTTTGTTCTTTCTCGTGCTCGTAAATATGTGAGAATGAAACCAAGTATACTTTTATCACTTTTTTGGACTCGTAAAGGTTATACGAAAAAGGAACCCACTGGAGTTCCCTTTAAGCTCTTTTCACACTCTCTAAACATGAAAAGATTGCCGAGCGACCTTGTTCTTTTCACGCTCGTTAAAGTATTTGAAGAAAACATCTATTGAGCGATAGTTTATCTCTTTTTTGGTCTCATTAGAATACTTTATGAAAAAGGAACTGGGAGAGTTCTCTTTAAGTGTTTTTCAGACTCTATAAACGTGAAAAACCCCCGAGTTTTCTATCTTTCGACTCATTAAACAAGCATCGAAAGACCCATATGGGACCGAGCCACTCCTTCCTAGGGTTCGTTAAATATACTTTGAAGGACTCATCCAAAGGATGATATTACATCAACAAGCATATGTTATCCTCCTTAAGCTTGTGTAAAAATAAAGAGGTACTCACCAAAAATGGTGGGGGGGAAAATTGGGAAAGAAATGTATCTAAACTTGTATTCTGTGGAAGAGTCTCTTTTGAACATGACACCCTTTCACTTGCTTTGTGTCTAAGTTGGAAAATCCACTTGTCTCCTGATCATACTCCTATAAGATCTCAAATTTGTCTGTGATCCTTGTTGTTGAGTCAGTGTTTCCAAGACAGTTGTTGTGTCGTCATTATGTTCAAAGAGAAGTTCAACATGGAAATCCTTATTTTGCATCGTCCATTTTTGCAGTCCTTAAGCCTTCTATTGCGTCAGCCATCCCTGAGTCAGTCCTGAATCACTTGTTACTCTGATCTACATCAAATCTTGTTACTTGTTTCATGTCATTGATGTGGGATACATTAAGGCCCTCCTGTGACGCATTTTTTCCTGTCGACTTCATCTCATTATCTAGGAATTGGACTTAGAAACTAATTGGTACCTTGGACCTTGCATGCCTTAATGGCAGGTTTCCTCTTTTTCGACAGTGGGTTTTCATTATCTACCCCTGACCGAGAGATTCTGTCCAATGTTTGACCTCAGCTCATTGATTCAAATTTGTTGGATTGTACCAGAGTACCTTGGGAGTCATTGACATTAATGGTGATTTCCCTCGCACTTGTTAACCATATACACTAATTACTGATAATCAAGTGGTTTCTACCATGTTTGAATTTGACACATGTATTCACATGGTTAGATTCGTACTATAGAGTGGTGGAGATGAAGACCCTGGATATTTTCTGATAGATTCAGGTTGCATTGGAGTATATTCAATGTATTGTTGCATAGATCCACATTGTATGTCTGGTGGCTATGTGCAAATTTGAGTCTTTAACACATAGATCCACAGTGCCTTTTTGGTGGCTATGTTCAGATTTGAGTCATATTGGCATCGATCCACGATGTATGTTTGGTGGCCATGACTTGTCTTACTTGACATGGATCTTCGCAGGTCAGTATTTATGCTTTGAGTCATTTGTATTCTGAGTATGGGAATGCCTACCTCAACGATGATATATTATTGTACTGTATTTCCTTGTTTGTTGGAAGGTTTCCGATCAACTGTTCCTTGTTCCCTACACACACTCGACAAAGTATTTCAGCTATCACTCTGTTCTAACTTCATGCTTTTGGGGGCTCTCTGTTACACATTATTTTCGTCATCCCTATGACCGTTAATGATGTAAACTTATATGTTGCCTTCATAGGGGTCAGTGGCCTGAGTTCCTGAAGAAGGAAGGAAAAAGAACTTTTCCTAAGAAAAGAGGTTTCATTCTCCTTTGTAAAAACCCCATAAAAAAGGATGTTTGCAGGTTGCCTATGTATTAGGGTGCAAGAATGCCTGATTCTCGCAGGTTGCACCATAGTTGGGTTGCGAACAGTTCACAAGTTTCACTATAAGCAGGGTGCGAGAATGCTTACACGTGGGAAAAATGAGCATTTTCTTGAATCTTCTAGAAGGAGAAACTTCCATGGTGAGGTGGCATCTGAATGGATTGGATCTTACTCGCTTTCATGATTTAGTGGTATCATCCTAACCTCATCACCTTATCCTCTTCATCTTATAAAAGGAGAGGAACTCTCATGGAGAAATTTATCTTGAGTTTTTGTTATCTTGGAGCTTTTGGGATTGGCCAACTTGGATTTGGCTTGGAATTATTAGCTTGGTTAGAGTGTCTTTGAGTTTTGCCTTTGTCAAGATAGACTGTGAATATTATAATATCTATGTTATCAGAATTATTGGAATGGAAGTGTGTGGGGAACAAAGGACAGTTGGAAGGGACCTTACGACATCAAGGCCATGGTTGTAATCTCTCTTTCACATTTAATATGATACGGTAATATGATTCTTTCTTATAGAGCTTGTTGTGTTTTATTGTATGATTCCTTGATCACATACATAGGTTTATATTGAGTTTATGCTATTACTATCACTTTGGTTGGTTGCATTCTTTTGTAGGATCATAATTGTAAGAGTGTTGGAATGGATATAGGATGGCGATAGCGAGAGGAAGCGACGTTTAAATAATATGTCACCTATCCCTCTTTAGTGAATAAATTCAATATCTAAAGCTTAAAGAAAGCGTCATGTTCTGGTGTGTTTTGTTCTAGATCCAGGTGGATCTAGGGAGATCTGTTAGTGTCCACACCTACCGATTAGTCTGATAACAAGGTTCAAAACTAGACCAAGTAGTTGTGACAGTGGAACAACACATGGAAGAGCCTATTACAACACAGATGATCCAAGACTTCTCTAGGTAGAAGGCTCAGGCAAAGAAACAAGTCAAGGCATCTCGAGCTAAGGTTGTGGCCTTCAAAGAAATGCTGCCCAGATCTGCGTGACTCGAGAAAAGTCATAGGTGACTGTTGGGGGAATTTCATCCCTCGACCAAGTTTTGAGGAAACATTCGTCGAGTTTGACCACTTTTGGACTTTGGCAGGCTGGTCAAAGATGGAGCTCCCAGGTAGAGCTAAGATCGTGGGATCTCACTTGTTTTGTGGACCCAACAAGGGATTCATTAGGGTTTTGTATTAGGGTTTAGGGGATGTTATCCCCATGGGTTTACCCATGTTTAGGCCTTTTTGTAAGGAATGTAAAAGTATAAATAAGTAAAGATTTTAAGAGAGGCTAAGCTTAGTGAAAGGGATGTAGGTAGCTAAGTGAAAGAGGGTAATCTTAGTGAAATGGATGTAGGTATCTAAGTGCAAGAGGAAAGTATTTTTGAGTTGCTTTGTGCAACAAACTATGTATGTAAGGATTTGTGTGTAATAGAGGAGTTGGCTCTCTACCTTAACCTAATTTTGGGAAGGTGGATCTGGTGCTTAGTGCACAGATCACTTGTCTATCTACAATCTTGGCTATGTGGATTAGTGAACAGGAGAGGATGGATGTAAGAGATTAAATACTAATAAATAAGAATAATTTTTTGGTGGACGTAGCTGCACACTGGGGTGAACCACGTAAATATTGTATTAATGGTTTTCTTTGAGTTATATTGTTTATGTTGTGAATCTGCTTAGTGCATTGAATGTTATGAATGATATATAGATCTATGAATTTTTAATGCTTTGTATTGTAAATGTGTTGAACCTACACATAATAGATATAGCTAAAAAATATTACACACATTTGCAAAGAGAAATTGAGAAAGAAGAAGCAAGATAGAAAGAATGGAAGAATTCTCATTAACCGTATTCCACACTCAAAGAGTGAATAATTTACAACAGATATAATATACATGAGTAACTAATAAGCCATAGTGGTGTTCTAGATTGATCTAGACACACACTAGTAGTTACAAGAGTAAACCGCCACCTAGTGTAGTCTCTCAGGCAGTTACGAGAGTGAACTGCCACCTAGTTGAGTTAACTAGTCAACTAGTCTTCAGTTAATTGATTGAAAAAAGAGTAGTGAGTTGGTGATGATCCCAATGTTACATGGTGACAAAACCAATGCAACATCTAAACTCTACTCAACTAGTCAAACTGAAGTGTCAACTGAAAGAGAATATTCTCTAGGTGGAATATTCTCCCCTAAAATATAGGAGACTAGATAATGACTAATTATGACTAATAAACAAGGAATAACCTTAGGAAAAATAAATCCTAGGTGTGTGTGTGAAGTAAGTCCAACACCCCCCCTGAACATCACTATGGTGAAAATAAAGAATGGGTCCTGGCTATGAGGCCATGTTAGGTACCCAAATACAAAATATACACTGAACTAAATGAGGAAAGAAGGAAAACCTCATGGGAACAAAACCCCCCCTCAAATTACAATGCATAAAAATAAAAAATAAGAAGGAACAAAAAACAGTTGCTAAGCAACCATGTCCTTCACTCCAAGAAGACCTCGCTACTGTGCAAGTTTGTTCTCTTTGAAGATTTTGTTGAAGATGTAGATGTGTGCACAGATATGATGAAGTATATGCATCATTGATATTTCCACACATATCCACTTTATCTTCTTGTAATGAATAATATCAAAATAAATTTTGGATGAAATTTTGAAAACTGTGCGGTCGTTTCTAGAAAAATACTGAAATTTTGTTAATTTTAAAACAATCATAACTTCACTTTTTGGACTCCATTTTGGACGTTTTGTTTTTTGAAATTGGATATTTTCATGAGAGGAATTGAAATATCCAATTTGTTTCTGCAAATTGTGATAAAAAAATATCAGAATGACGTCTGATTTGCGCGGCTCCCTTTTTGACTCATGAGATGCATGCATGGTGTATGCAAAAGTGTCTACATGTGACTCCTGAGATGCATGCCATATATCTTTCACATGAATTTCAGAAAACAAATCTGAAATGGGCTTCTCTTCTGGCTCTATCTATTCAACCTCATGCATGAAATATTCACAATATTATTTATTCCCAAATAGAACCTTCAATCTAGTCCATAATTCGTTTGGAGTTAATCCTTGTGATTCTTCATATACTTGATGGAAAAGTTCAGGAGAAACAAACATGTCGATACTTCCTATGGCCATATCTTGTCTATTGAGAAAATCGTTTTTCTCATCGACAAAATCATGCTCTACTTCCATTACCATGGTTATTTGGTACAAGCCTCTGCATCTGAGATGAAGAAGAATTTTTGGCTTCCATTCCAAATAGTTATGAGGCATGAGAAGTATTTCTGGCGAATAATCCATCTTTTGTTGTCTTCAATCTTTGTACCTGCAAAAAATTTTGGTGTATCTTTTGCTTAGCAGACTGTCGAATATAATACCATGTAAATGTGTTGAACCTACATATAATAGATCTAGCTAGAAAATACTACACACATTTGTAGAGAGAAATTGAGAAAGAAGAAACAAGATAGAAAGAATGGAAGAATTCTCATTAACCATATTCCACACTCAAAGTGTGAATAAATTACAATAGATATAGGATACATGAGTAAATAATAAGCCATAGTGGTGTTCTATATTGATTTGGATACACACCAGCAGTTACAGGAGTAAACTTCCACCTAGTCTAGTCTCTCAGGCAGTTACGGGAGTGAACTACCACCTAGCTGAGTTACTAGCCAACTAGTCTTTAGTTAACTAACTGAACAAAGAGTAGTGAGTTGGTGATGATCCCAATGTTGCATGGTGAAAAAACCAATGCAACATCTAAACTCAACTCAACTAGTCAAACTGAAGTGTCAACTGAAAGAAAATATTCTCTAGGTGGAATATTATCCCCTAAAATATAGGAGACTGGATAATGACTAATTATGACTGATAAACAAGGAATAAACTTAGGAAAAATAAATCCTAGGTGTGTGTGAAGTAACTCCAACATGTGTATGTTTAATGTGTTAGATCTGACTTATGATGCTAAGTGTGATGTATATTTTTTCATTATTATTGTGTCAATTTGTACTTAGGGTTTGATCTGCGATGTGAGTAAAGCTAATGAATTAATATACATTGTTCCTAAGTACCCTGTGAAGTGTTGTAATCACATATTTGTGCCCTGTCTTGGTTACATACACTTAAATCCTATAAACCCCCCCTGCCTCTACCTTGGGTGAGACTTCGCGTACTTCACAGGTGTTTCCAAAAGGGTCGATAGTTAGGTTTTTGATGGTGTGTTTTTGAAGATTTGAACCCTGGGTCTGCCCCTGTGCCAAAATTGTAATATCTAAAATGTCTTAGAGAGAGAAAATTCACTAGCTGTTTATGGATATTATCGGCTATGTTTTGATCAAAACTGATACAGAATGACAGACCAAACTCTGAATTAAAAAAGGTCAAAAGGAAACTGAGCATGACTTCAACTACATACTTGTCATTGTCTAGACCTAAAAATTGACTCAACAAGGAGAAACACCATTGGACTTAAATGACCATTATATTCAGATTCATCGACAAAGAAAGATCCTCTAAAAAAATGTTTAGGTTTGATAATTGTCTGTAAAAACAGATCTCAAACATATGATGGACATTCTCTATATACCCTAATCAACTTTTCTTCATTGAAAGCTTCAAAAATTGCAGAAAAATAATATTGTATAGCAAGCGACTCTCGAATTGATAGACTCTCTACCCTACACATGACCTCAACCCCTCGTTTATTCACAACAACTCTTTCTTCATGGGAATATTGTTTGGCGAACCGATCTATAAATTTAGGAAACATGAAATCAATTTCAACAACATAAGGGACTATGGTGGCCTGGACTTCTTCAAGGTACGATATACATTTTCCTACTTTATCGGACATGTTTCTTATGGACAAAGAGATAGGAGAAATAGTGATTTCAGTATAAAAAACATTTGAATCTCAGTGAATTAGGGATTCTTCATTTGCCACAGGATCTTGTTTTGTTACTAAGGTTATGATAGGATCCATGGTTGTGATAAAAAATACTTGGAAATGAGTGGAAATGGCATGTAATTGGTGTACTTGTTGAGCTGCATTTGAAAGATGGTGGTCGCGCCAAAGTTCAAACGGTCTAGTGTTCGAAATAATAATAAAAAAATAACAATATTCCCTTTTATACTTTTCAAAATTTTGGGGGCATGAAAAAGTGGTTTGAGGCAACCCTCTTTTCACTCCAAAATGAACCTGATGATGCCACACAACCCTGAAAGAAAATTGTGGTTCAAATTTTGGGCCCGCTCTCCAAAATTAACCCCCACATAGCTTCTCCCCCCAAAATCATTCTCAACCATTGATCTTGAGACCTCATGATCCGTGATGCATTGAGCCCAATCAACTCAACGCTCTTGCTAGATTTATCTCTTTCCTGTCATATTTAGCCCCTTCCCTAGTTTATTAGGCTTCCAAACTAGTTTAGTGTCCTTCTAGATTATGAAATATTGATTTCACACAAAAGAATTTAATGGTGACTAACATGGCCATTGTCGATAGAGGCCGAGAGAGTATTGAGGTAGGTAGAGAGGAATTTGACGTCCCTCACTCAGAGCATGTCGATGGCAGATATCGAGGATCTGCCACCATCTATGCAGCCTCACGTCGTTGGATTACCTAGGGCATGGGTCTAGTTATTCTGGCATCTGGCCAATGCCATATTACATTTTAGTAGGGCCAATAGGCCTAGATATTAGAATAGTACTAGACATCATGCGTGCTAGAGCACCCATTTTTGTATCTCTTTATGTATTGAGGGCTTAAAATAGACAATGTATTAATGGCACTTTTGAGGCCTATGGCCCATATTTTGTACCGTGACATTATTTTTTGGACACGTTATATATATACATATATTTTTGTCTTATGGATTAAATATATTTTATACAAATATATTTACATGTGCATGTATGTGTATTCTTTTATATTTATGTGTGTGAAAGATGCCAATCTAAAACATGATTTCCAATGTACCAGTTAATTGATTGGATCTTCTAAGAACATGAATATATGTAATATAATCAAAATAAGGTTATAAGATACATACTCTAAGGAATCATCGATGAAGGGTGGGACCGTGGACGAGGCACACTCCATTTAACCGTGACACTACCAGTTGAGCATCTAGATGAACTCAGAGGTGAGAAATACCATGTGAGAATGCATCACATAGTAATTCTATTACATCACTGTAGTTAACAACATTATTGGTTGCCTCTCCTAGACAAACACCTCCATAAGATATCAAATGACCAGTAGACATGAAGATCACCCAAGCTGCAGAAGAAAGCCTCCAAGTGTGTCATCTAGCACCGCTTGCGAACCTGACACAAACCTTAGATTTCATTGACATATTCCACAATGAAGAAACATAATAAAATACACATCCATAAAACAAAAAGATACTAAAAAGTATAAAAATATAAACTATTTACAAGAAGTCGCACTCAGGTGACCAACCTAAGAATAATACTTCTTAAGATAAATCCCATTTCTGGGCTTAGGAAAGGCATTACCTTCGAAGTCAACCAATTCATAAGAACATTTTTCCAAAAATTTCTTAATAATAAACGGTCTGAACCACATGGGTTTAAATTTTCCTGCCCCCAAGGGATATTTATCTTGATCATATACCAAGACAATATGAAACACTTGAAGACTGACCGATCGTATTGACACTTGAAACACTGTTTATGAGCCTCGTTATCTAAGGATGGATCCAGATGTTTTTCATCGAGTTGCTCGAAATAGATAAGATGCTCTTCAGTGTTGGGTAGTAGTTCCAATGCCAACTTGAGAGAAGGAATATGATACTCTATATGCAAGACTTCCTCCCGTAAACAAGTTGGAAAGGAGAGAAACCTGTAGGAGTCTTGACGGAAGTTAGATATGCCCAAAGTGATGAATATAACATCAAATGCCAATTCGACTTGGCCAAATTGATTGTCCGTTGGAGAATATTTTTACGAGACTTATTGAAAGTCTCCAATTGACCATTCACTTGTGAAAAATAGGGTGATGAACATTCTTTCTTAAACTTTAGCTTCAATTTTAACTCAATGATCATCTTATTTTGGAAGTGACTGCCATGGTATGTGATAGTATCTTTCAGTATTCCAAACCTAGCAACAATTTGGTTGAAAATGAAAAGTGTCATAGTTTCCCCGTCATTACTAAATGTTGGCATGGATTTGACCCAGTTGGTGAAGTAGTATACTTCCACAATGATATAACGATGCCCCCTAGAAGAAGCTAGGTGGCATGTAGTGAAATAAATTCCCCACTTAGTGAAGGGACCAACAACAACAACATGAAACATTGGAGCAGGATGTGCTCACATCTTTCGAGAGAATATCTGACACATGTGACACTTCTTAACTGCCTCTATACAATATTTGATTAACAAGGGCCAGAAGTGTCCAACATGAAGGATTTTATGGGTTGCTTCCAACCCATAAAAGTGACCTCCACATGATCTAGTGTGGCAGTTGTTTAACACAAGCTATGGCTCCTCATGAGTCAGAAAATGATGGAGAATGCAGTCAAATCCTTGATGATACAAAGTATCATTGATGATATGACAATTTTGCACTTGATGGTATATTCGTCGATTCTCATCATGAGAATTAGAGGAAGGACACTTCATAGTCTAAAGAAACATAATTATATCTCCATAATAAGGAAGAGATCCTCATTGATCAATGACTCTTCAGGAAAATTACTACCACTCTTAATAGGGAGTTTCGAAATTAGTTCTACAAATACCAAGGATTTTTTAGGCATTTTTGAAACAAAGTCCAAATCAAATTCTTGTAGAATAAAAATCCATTGACTAATATTCCCATCGATGACCCATCGTGTCAATACATATTGAAAATGATTAACGATGGCTATGACGGTGGTATTACGAAGTAGAATATAATGAAGAAACCTTTGTACAATGTGGACACCTTCCAAAGCCAATTTCTCAATGTGGGAATAGTTGAGTTTTGGTATGACTAAGCCTCGACTAAAGTAGTAGATAACATGTTCCTATAGCACATCATCCTCCTGAACCAAGACCATACCAATGGTAGAATCTGTTGCAACCAAGTATAACAAGAAGTATTTTCCCATAATCAGGAGGGATGAGAAGAGGGGAAGACATCAGGGAAATTTTAAATTCTTCAAAAGAATTCTGAATCGCTTCATCCCAAAAGAATGGGACCCCTTTTTTCAAAAGACACAAAAAACCTATAGTTATTTTACCATAGTTAGCAATAAATCACTATAAGAAGTTAGCTTTCCTCTGAAGACTCTGAAGTTGGGGAATTGTGCATGTGG
>JZKD02S2116581.1:394846-408021 GCA_000966675.3 Picea glauca
GCCCACACTGGGTGAACCACGTAAATCTGTGTCTCTCTTGTATTGTGTGTCTTTTGTGTTTTGTTTCTGCATTTGTTTTATTTTATTGCTCCGCGGTCCTATTTTTCTAACAGTTACTATCTTGCCTTCATGAGGAAAACATAGTACACAAAAAATGCAGAATACAACCTTTGTCATTGCATAAGTCCAACTTTGTCCCAACAAAAGGTTCTAGGTGAGAAGCGTTTCAACTACTTCGAACTCGACACACACAGTTTTTCCCTCCAACTGCACAGGGAAGGAGGGGATTATTCCATGTGGTCAAAAATAATGGTCTTCAAACCCAGTTAATAATGTAGAAGATGGAGACTACTTAGGTTGACCAATAGCCTTCCAACATTCCAATGAAATAATGCAAGTTGACCCACCCTCATCTACCACTGCAAGAAAAATATTTTGTTTCAACGATTTTGTGGTGTAAACCATTACTATATGGAAGGTGACATGGTAAGGAAAACGAGGTTTGTGATTATAAGGGTAAAAAATGATATCTCCTGAGTTAGTTGGTTCAACAACACCCAAAGAAGATAATAATGTTTTTCTCTGTGAGGGGAAACTATGGACAACTTCCAGAGAACACATCACACAAGGGGTTTGTGCAAGATATTCAACTATAGAATAGTTTTGGGAAGACATTGCATTTGGATTATGATAAGATTTATTAAATGCACCTTTAGGGATGCATGTCATTTTTTTTCCCATGGTCTTATCAATATGAAGAGGAGGCGATGGGTTGGAAGCTTCTTTTATTTTCTCATTAGATTCAGGCATTCTGTAATCATGAGCGTTGGTATAAAGATGAGAATCTTGTCTCATCATGTATACATTTGTGACTCTAGTATTACCATTAAGCATGGGGAACTCTGATTTCCCCCAGTCACTTTTGTGGATGAAGAATCTTGTGCCATATTCTTCCCTCGAGGGAAAGGGTTAGTTAACACAACAGGCTATTGTTGTACCAAATGATTCTGGGATTCCTTGAGCCAAGGGAATTTATGAGTCAAGTGGTCATCCGAGCAAATCTTACATGGAAAATTAACCTTTTTCTTCTGATTTTTTCCCTCACCATAATTGTTAGCAGCCTTTTTATCATTACCTCCCTTACCCTTCTTTCCTTTACCATTTATTTTCCCCTTGGACTGTTGGTTCTCCTTGGGGTTCATCATCTACAAAATGTATACTTCCAATGTGTGAGTGGAGGGGGTAGCCATACTTTAAGTTTGGATAGATACATTTTTTTGTAGCAACAACTATTGCATTTGGTTGGAAAACTGATCTGTGGGATTGTTTTGTGCTAAGCCTACTATATAACCATTGACAGGAGGCCTAGACTTCAGTTTGTTCAAGTCAAAGGTTGACCATGGTGCATCTGGAAGGATCTCTTACATCATGTTGGATTGAGAATAAATCAATTCCAATTGTTGAACCCTCATTATAGCCTCTTCCTCATAAAACACTCCAGAAGTTGCGATGTCTTTGGAGACACAAGGAACCAAAGACTTGAGGAACCACTTGAGAAAAACATAGGAGGGACATTTAATTTGATAAAGATATTCCAACGATGCCATTATTGGATATGATCGAAGATATGGACTGCCTTAGTCTGCTTGAAATTGGCCAACAACTTTGTGATGGAATCGTATCTCACCGATAGCTGAAAATGGTTTAGGAAAACCATTTCTAGATCATTAAAGTAAGAATACTTCGATTCATCGAGCTCAATATACTACTTCTAAGCACCCCCCTATGAGATTTCATTGAAACAATTCCAACTTGATAGATTCATCATTCAACTAGTTGGATGAGCACCACAAGTGAAAAGTTGTAACATGATTGCCCAGATCTTTGCTAGGATTGCCTTCAAATTTTGGTATGTTTGAGAGAAACTTAGTTGGCATAGGAGGCTAACATGCATTATGTAAAATATGATCATTTAAAAACCTTTAAAAGTCTAGCAGATGAAGAGTTTCTAGAAAGGGTAACTTGGTTTGTGGCAGATTTAAAGGAAAACATGAACCTAGATTTTGGCTGGCACTAGGTTGCTAGGAAAATCTTGCATGCTAAACAGGGTTCTGGTAAAAACCAGGGTTTCCTTGGCGAGTATAAAGGGTTTTTTCTCTATTCTACATCATCGATGGATCCAAATAATTTGATGACATACCTTGGGTAGGGATTTATCCCTACATGGTATTCCAAAAACCTTGGTTGGGGTTTCCCCTAGTCGATCCTCCTGGCATAGGAACTGAACCTTACACGGGGCTCCACTAAGCATGGGAGGGGTTTCCCCCAATCGACCTCCCTTGTAGATATATGGAACTCTGCCAAGGATTTCCAAGACCTTGAGAGGAGAAGGATCCTATCATTACTCCCTATGAAGGAACAAAGCCTTGCATGGGTTAGGTTGGTTGAGAAATGGGTTTCCCCCTGACAAAAACATGAAAGATGAGAAAACATTATTGCTAAGAGCACCAAATAAAGGAAAAGGCATAGACCCAACCAAATTCATAAAGGACTGAGGCCTTTCAATCCCTCCACTAAACAAACTGGAACTGACACTATACCTGGATGGTTTATAAAAAGCACTTCCAAGCGAAGGGGACAAAGGAGGGATATGACCCCTACCATAAGGGACTGCATTGTATGGAGAAAAAGTTACCCCGAGGGATCCTTGCAAGGGAGCATTAGAATGTCCTACCTCCATACCAATGGTATGTAAAGTAGAGTATGTTAAATTTGATATTATGTCAAAACCCGATATCCCATATGTGAAAGGAGGGCCATACGTATTCTATACAATATAAGTATGAATATTGGTCAAAGTCATGGAAGAGACTGTTCCACTACCAGAAGTGGTAGGTTTCTAACTAGAGGTATTCCTTGTATGTGAAGATGGGGGAGGAGGTACGACGTCCCCTCCACCCATGTTTGGGATGGGAGTATGAGGACTCCCAGTAGAAGTAGCAATACTCACTCCCATATCTAGTCTCCTAATGAAACAACGATCAGGAGAAGTCACCTCGGGAGGGACTATCTGGACAAGGATTGGCGTTGAAAGATCAATGATCAGAGGGTTTGCGGGCATGAAGCCTTCAACTTCAAGGTTAGAAATGATAGTCTCCTCTGCTGCAAGAATTTATTCTCTAGGAATAGGATCAGGCACAATTTATTGTGGAATGATAGCTTGAAAAGAACCTTCTTGATCTAACCCTCACCTCAGCAGTGGCGATGGTGGCTCAAAAGTTACCGACAAAAGACCTTGGAGCCTACACAAATGATGAATTTGTTTATCTACCACTTTGTGAAATGATCAATCGACACTATAAGGTTAATCTATGGAGAAGCACATAACACACATTACAAAGTACCTAAGGATAAATCGAGCATTCCATAGAATGGAAAGAAGAATAGTTATGCCAACCAACACTAGAGAAACTTATTGTTTCTAGTGTAACTTGAATACATAAACACCCTATGAGTATACTCTAAAAAGTGATATCCGATGGTTGTCCTAGGTACCATGGTATACCCCCACAATCACCTGTGTGAGTCCCTATAAAAGGAAACTAGGTTTCCATCTCGCAGTTAGTTACAAGGCGAGTACATTCAATAGTCGGGCTGATCATATGAGAAGGATAGCCATGTTTGAAGCCTTTAAAAGGTACCGAAGGAAAATGGTTTGGAAGAAAACTCAGGATCCTAGATGGATTATAGGTCCATGAAGCTTCATAGTAAAATGCGGTCAACATAATCCCAATAATGACCCTCAAATACGATCCCCACTACACTTGGTCTAGATTTGGAGGGGTTATCTCCTCTACCTTTCCTCACGTAACCTTATGTTTATACCATGTGTTAGAGGGGGGTCTCATCTAGCTTTTATGACACTAAAATTCAACACTCCCTATCTCAAACTCTTAAGTTTGTTTAAGAGGCCTTGAATATTTTCCTCTCCACACCTAATCCAAGGCCCTAAATCCTAGACTAATTGTTGTACTCTATAAACAAAATAGTCTAATTTATTTTAACATTAAGCGTTAATTGTAGTGGCTTGATTACTCAGGGGTACGATAGTGAAAGTCGTGGTTTTATTTGAGAGACGGAAGAAAAGAGTTAAATCATATTTTAGAACATTGTTCATTAAAAGTAAAGGAAAGAAAACTACATCCTACAAGTGAATATTTGGCTCTTTTAACTTTCAAGGTGCAAACTTTTCAAAATGAAAACTAAGATCCTACTATGCAATCCATCCTAGAATGATTTTTCATTCCAAATGAAATACAACTACTTAAACTTTCAAGGAAGAAGATAAGAAGGAACTTTGGGTTGAGAACTCTTTTTTTCTATAAAAACAACTTAAGATACTACAACCAAAGAAACATGCAAATGTTGTTAAGAAACTATAAACAATTTTTTTTATCTTTTTATATGTTTATGAAATGAAAATAACAAACAACTATATTTTTTGTTTTCAAATCATAACAAAAGAGAAGGATGACAAACTAGAGACTCACTCAAGTCCTAAACCACTGTCAAAGAGTATGGATTCACCAAAATCCAAAGGATAACCTAAATCTTAACAATACAACTTCAACCTTGACAAAACATAGAGAGAGACAAAGAAAACTAAACAAAATATGTTTCTTTACAACTTCATAGACAATATGAGACTTAAAACTTTCTCAAAAATAGTTAACATAGGTCTTTGATACTTAGGAGGACCTGAGAGACCAAACGTTTCCTGGAATAATTTTTTTTTTTTAAACTCTTCAAAAGAACAGGTATGCGTGTTGTACATAGACATACTATGGATGTATTCATGTTGGGCTAACTCAGGGGAAAAAACCCCCTAATCTGTGTCTAGTTACTAGGGAGAGCCTTGACACCTTAAAAGATAGAAATGCTTCTATTTTACCCAAATCCAACAATATCTAATGATAATTAAGCGAAGGGTGAGAATATCGAAATGTATACCTTAAGTCCTTCCTTCTGTCATAGATCCCTTCCTGTTGTTCTCTGTTCCAAAATTGCAGGCCTCTTCCCAAAGATGGCCTAAAACAACTTCACAGAATAAACTATGACATCATATACATAAATACCAAGATCATCTAAAGTGTTAGACATTCATGAAAAAACATCCATAAACATAAATATATGGGAGAAGAAGTTTCTCTTTTATTGATAACAAGATTGGAAGTTACAACCTGAATCTTGTTGATGTCACTCCACAAACCTAGCCTAGGTTCCTCTACTTTGACTCCAAGCGAATTATTCCCTATATGTTATCCTCACAACCAACATTCCAATATAGGGTAAACAGATGGATTGTATAAGGAAGATGTCCATTGAAGGGAATGTTGAGGATGGAACTCAGAACATGATGCAAAAGGCTTCGAATGCGAGGGAGACAATTTGGCAGAGTTCACTTGCCTCTTCTTTCATATATCCAAATGACCTTCTAGGGCCCCTTTTATATGGATAAAATATTGTTAATTAATTTTCAAAAGGGATACAAGAGGTAATATGGTTGTGCAACCTGACCTCGCTTGTAAACTCTGCCCGAAAGAGGAAAACTTTTTAATTTTTGCAAATTTTTAGAGTATACGCGGGCTGCCAGGCATGCAACTAGTGTATGTACGTGCGCTTCAGATGTAGCAAGGCACATACACCATGAAAAATGTTATTTTTTAAAAGGAATCTCAACAAAAGTGGTTGGTGGAGGTGTAAGTGAGCAGGCCAAAGTAAAAAATGTATGATAGTGGCATTTTGAGCTATAACACCTACATGCCTGAGCATTTTTAGAAGTTGTTGGGTGAATTTAGATGTTGTCGAATGTCTTTGGATGTTGTTGAGATGTTTTAAGATGTTGTGGGTTGTCCAATTTTCCCTCTAGACAATTTTTTTCATTGATGGTTACCTAATTCACCATATGATCAATTCTCTCCTTTTCTAGTTGACCCAACTAGACCATTGAGTATTTTTTTCATTGTTGGTCATTTCATTCCATCGGGATGATTTTCCACTTATTTATTTAGATGAATTCACTTATTAGTAGACTTGGATTCTTCTCCAGTCGATTGGGTTTTCTCTTGGTTGATTCATCTACCTTGGTGAACTTGGGCTTGGAAACTTAGCGATGAGAAGAAATACAAGCCACTGGACAATAGGTTATCCAAAGTAGAGACCCAAGATTGGTTGGATCCTTGAGAACAATGATTTATCAATGATGCATTGGAATCTAATTCCTTATGTGTAGACAGTATGAGAATAAAGGGAATTGCAGTCAATCATTTCCATTGGTTGCACAAATACAATTTTGTAGTGATTAAAAGGACATAGGCTACAACGTAGACTAATGGGTGTTATATATGCACTAAAAACACAGTAAAAACCTTTAATTAAATTGTCAACACGGGGTAAGTAAACTTAGAGTTGTAGAAAAATATATGCCAAAGGTAGAAGGATGGGTAGGAGTATAGCCTAACTAAGGAAGGTAGCTATCTAAGGCTAATCTACTCAAGCAAACCTATCTAATGAACAAACCCTACTAAAAAATTGAAACTATGTGACCTAAGTACTTTTGGGCCAAGGATCGATGGATAGTTCCTAAGAAAGAAATTAAAACCCTATGGGATAGTTCTTAAGAAAGAAATTAAAACCTTATGTAAAGAAAACTAGTTCAACAATAAGCAAAAGAAAACTACTAAGCATAATAAGCAAATGAAAAAAGAAAACTTCTTTAACTTGCCAACCTACATTCAATGAGCAACTACCCTATGAAAGAAAATAAATAAGCAAGTAAGCAAAAACACCTATCTAACCTATTAAAGAAAATAGACAAGTAAGCAAAGACACCTAACTAACCTACTAAAGAAAAAGACAAGTAAGAAAAGGCACCTAACTAACCTACTAAAGCAAAAGACAAGTAAGCAAAGGCAACTAATTACTACAAGTAAAACTTCTCATTGAACAACTATCTAGCCTAAGAGGCAAGTGGACTAAATTCCTAATGCAATACTATTTATCTTGCATGAAAGGAAATCTAAATGCTCAATGCAATGCATGAAAGGAAATCTATTCTATTGAAAGCAAGAAAGGCTACCAACTAATTTTTAATCCATGATAAGCAAACTACTATCTATCAAAGCAAAGTCTATCTATCCTATAGCAACAATAAAACTATTTTCTAAACTTATGAAAATAAGAAACCATCTCTTCTAATCTATGAAAGCAAGAAACAATCTTTAATCTATGAAACACTCAAATGTAATGCCGATGGTTGTGTGAATGCCTTCGGTGGTGGCAGATGATATCTCGATGACACTTGACAACAAAGGACAATTCCAACTATTTAAACTCAACACTAATCTCAATGGCAAAATGAAAGGTATGGATTAAACAATCTAAGGAGAATTTAGCCATGTCAAAGATAATGTTAAATACCCTGCATATTCATGTATGAACCATCAACAACATAATGAGGTTATTATTCCAATTCTACACTATGTAAGAAAACTAGATTCATTCATTAACTAAGAAATTCAATTGCACCTTAATTCTAAGAAAGGAAATTGCATGAAATAAAACTATACTATGTCTATTTTAACCATTCAAACTATGATAAGAAAATGAATTAAAAACAAAAATTAAACTATGATATTAAGAAGTAAATTGGCAATTACATTAACCAATAACTAAGTAAATGAAATCTATGTAAAACTAAGATAAGCAAACTATAAAAACTAGAAGTAAATCTACCCATCCATCAATCCTTGTCAGAAGAAAACCCAAATTAAAACTATGTTATGTTCTAATTAAAAATCTGTTCTAAACTTGACTGTAAAATTATAAAAGAAAGCATCATTTAACATCTACATTGCACACGAGGTTAGTATAAAGAGAGAGAGACTTTCTAATTGCACACAAGGTTAGTATAGAGACTTGCAAGCCTATTCCTAATCTATAAAATTAACACATACTAACACATATCATCATCTAACTTGCAAAAAAGAAGTAAAACAATAAGCTACAACAAACTAATTAATTAAATAAAACATGCATATACAGGAAATAAGAAAGAGCAATTTAATTAAGAAATGCATAAATAAACATAAGAACAATCACCAGACTACTGGTGCCCCCCCCCAGCAAGTCATGTCTACCTCCTACAAGCACAACATGAACTTAACAAGGCGAATTCACCATGAAAGCTTGAAAATGCAGTCCTAGCACAATTATGGCAATGTAAAATACCAAAATAGAGAAAAACGAATTTGTCTCTAATCTAATGGCTCTTCTTATTGGTTAACAATCTTTTGATCATCCTAATGCTATTTATGATATTTACATGCCAAGTGGTCAACCACAGGAGGTTAAAACCACTTCTAAGATTGGTAAATTTCACTAATGGTGCCCTAACTGCCGAAACAGAGTGAGCCAATAATCACCCTCTTTGAACAACCGAATCTGAATTGTCAGGAGCTCAATAGTTGGAGGGGATAAGCATGAATAAAAACCACGTTTCCGATTTTCCCATCACTGGCCACCAATGCCATAACTAGCAAGTCACCCTACATTTTTGTGCAGGAAGAGGTGTTGGACGGAGTGTCGGATCGAGTGCTGGAATGAGTGTTGGAAGGAGTGTGGGAACTAGAAATGTAGTGTGTTTTTGCCCGAGTGTCGATCATACCATTTTATCATGAAATTATTCAAAAAGATCATTCAAAATATGAAAAACACATATATACATGCGAAAAAAGTGTATAATAATTGTCATAAAAATGATCATATCTCGGGCCCAACATTACCCCCACACTTAAGATTTTGCAAGTCCCACTGCAAACATAAATAAATTTCCCTTCATGACTAAACTTGCGAAGGAGGGGGTGGATTAGCTTTAGAAACTTCTCCCTCTTGCCTGGGGGATTTTGACTTAGGATTTTCATGGTGTTTCAATTCAATCCAGAGACTATTATTGGTGGCAGTTAATATCATCAACCTAACGTTGTAGAGAATTCATCTTGGCTTGTAGGACAACATTATCATGGCGTAAATGACAACTCAATGTTTCATGCTCTCTAAGTTTAAACTGGAGAGTTTGGAGTTTTTGGAGGATGTTGATGACATGTGAGGAAGACTTGAGATGTATATTACACCCTTGATCCTTTAAACCATGAAAAACAATAATTTTAACTCTGCAAAATTAGTTCCAAAAGTGACTTCCCATAAGCGCAACAATTCTGGCCTGGCGACCTTGTGAAAAATAGGTATCAAAGTGACACCTATAACTACAAGGTAGTAAAACTTGTGTAAAAATTGAGAGATATTTTTGTTTTTGAGTATGTTATTGAAAAAACCTCTCTTGATTTTCAAAAATTCACTTTCAATTGTTAGGAAATCACACCAAGAAAACATGACTAAAACAGGAAAAACAAAATGTTTTATTTTCCGAAAAACTAGGCCTCTAAGAGATTTGAATATATCCAAAACCATAATGTATATTTGGAAACTAAGAGAGGCTATTCTTTTTTAATATGTCATTGATAAAAACCTCTCTTGGTTTTCAAAAATTCACTTCCAATTTTTAGGAAAACACGAAAATAAAACATGTCTAAAACAGGAAAAACAAAGTGTTTTATTTTCTAAAAGTATAGTTCTCTAAGATGATAGAATATATCACAAACCATAAAGTATATTCAAAAATTGAGAGAGGTTATTTGTTTTTGGTATGTTATGAACACAAATATCCTACAGGTTTCAAAATTACTTTCTCAATGGTTAAGAATCCCAACTTGAAGTTGGTTACTCAAAACTTGCAGAAGTGCAACGTGCTCTTAAGAGAAGCGTAACGTGGTCTTTGAGAGGGATTTTAGAGGCCTTCCCAGAGGATTTTTGGTCTGAAAGTGGTATGGTTGGAAACTTTATAATGTCTTCTACACAATGGAACCATCAAGAACTACAAATTCCTTCTCCAAACCTAAGAAAAACTGACTTGAAGTCAAGCTGTCCAAATGTGCAGAAAACCCTCCTATAGCGACTGTATTTGGGGAAGTTATCTGAAATGATAACACCTGTGCATAAAATGAGGGAGGTTTTTGTTTATTGGTCTATTATTGACAAAAAAATCTTTCACTTTTTTCAAATTCATCCTCCTTAATTCAAAAATCAAGTTTGAAGTAAATCTTTGACCAAGACAATCATTTGAAAATTGATGACAAGGAATGATGACATGACCATGATGAAAATTTATGACTTTGGATGAGTGGAGGGAATAGTAAGGACACCTAGGCACACCAATGAAAATTTTAAAACCAAGAAATTTCAAATTGTATTTGAGAATTTTATTTTGAAAATATAACAATTTGACCTAATAACCCTATCAATCACATGAAAGAGAAAACTTGATCACGAGTGACTGACAGACTGACAAATACTAACAAAAGGCTTGTTTTGTACTGGTAGGCATGGCTAACCAGGAGAATTGTTGTTTCCTCTCATCGATATGTAACAATTCAAACAATTGTTCCTCTTTTCATAAGATTGTAATACAAATGGCAGTAAGTATTTAGTAGTTGTTATTGCTCTGTATTTGTTACAAAGAGTAGTTAAGTATAAAAAAATGCACATCAAGCTTATAACACACATAATGATGTCAAAAGTATATAATTTAGCATACCAATACAAACAACTGCTGATATAATATCCCAAGACTTTGTAAGAAGACAATATGACAGAACTTTGACAGAAATCCTACTTCCTCTTCT
Source organism: Picea glauca (assembly GCA_000966675.3). Lineage (NCBI taxonomy): Eukaryota > Viridiplantae > Streptophyta > Pinopsida > Pinales > Pinaceae > Picea > Picea glauca. The sequence goes on from JZKD02S2116581.1 coordinate 405,646, forward strand.
CATGGGTTTGCTATACAAATGGGCAATGCTTAGCATTTTTAGCTCAGGAAAACTCCCCCCAGACCGAAGATATGGCATGTCCTCATGCCATGAATTAGAAATAGGCTTCTTCATCTTTTTTCCCAATGAGGTTGCAAGGGTATCAACAAGTTTCTCCAATAAAGGAATAGCTTGAGCATGAGGGTTTGGGTGGAGTAACTGTCCCAAGATCAAGAGTCTTCTTGCTAGTCTTGATTGTAAGATGAGGGTTTGCAAATTGGTAAATGAACTCATCCCACATTTTCTCCTATTTTTCCAACTCGACTAAGACAAGTAGTTTGATAATGCCATGGTGAAATAGGTTGTTATGGGGATTGGTTACATCCTTCGTCACTTGGGAAGACATCTTCTCTAGAATCTTCAAGAAGTAAAAGGAAAAGTTACAATGGCTTATTGAACTGAAAGTGAGCTAATAATCGAAATTGACAGGCTTTAAAGACAGAATATCTACCTTCATATGTAATCAATCTGGTGATGACTATGAGAGAGTTGATTAGCTCCTCTTTTATCCACTCCTTGGAGTATCCCTTAGCTCCAGAGATGTTCTAAAATTCAGTTTTGAAAACCCTATTATAGCTTTCTCTTGGAAACTGGTGGTGCTTAAATCAACTATATCCAACTCTTGGGAGCTTTGTGGTTGAGGCAATGATTCCTCAGAGGCCATGAACATAGTGAATAGGAGTTGAGGCAGGCTAAAGAGTGTTCCATTGTTGTTGATTTTTCCATCATGCTCACTCAATCCACTTGCATATGTAATGTCAAACCTACAATGAACAACCTGTAATAAATATAAAACAACATAGTGGTCTGTTAAAGACATATACAACAATTTATAGCACATAGGAGTTTAGCACTTCAAAATAAAATGACTGTTGATGTAATAACCTGTATCGTGAAAATAATACAATTTTTTTAAAAAGATTTACTTATTTAGGAAATGATCATTTGTCAACTCATGAACTCCTCCCCCACACCTAAGTATTGTGACACATCACAATCAAAAGTATAGGAAACTAGTCAATATCCCCCAATATCTATAGATTTATAGTATGTCAAGTGTAAAGATAAAATTTTACAGATTGGTCTGACGAGACAGTTAGAACATGGCCCCACCTATAGGATAAGATATTCTATATATAGATAATAAGAGGTAGCTAAGAGAGTTTCAAGGTAGTCTTAGAGTTATTTTCCAATGGCAAGTGTATGAGATTCATTCACCTTATCTTAACCACACATACTTCATGTCAGCTTTGTCTGCAAGTAATGTTGTACATCAGGACAAGTTTAAATTTATGATTTATTTTTGTCAGATTACCATCCTCGCTAGGTAGAATGCCCCAGTGCCAGCAAGCCTGTTCAATACTCCGGCAGGTTTACCTAGTCATACCACAGGCTGGTACCTATTGTCAGCAGACTTTTTCAGTATCTCAACAGGTTATCCTCTTAAACCCTCGGATATTGACCCTCCATATTTTAAGATTTTAATATAAGATTTCTTTATGCAATAAAATGGGGGGACAACTCTGAAAACAACTTCTTCTTTTTTTTTCAATTGGGATGGTAATTGTCTTGATGTAAGGGGTACTTAAGGATGTTGCCTATCTAAAGATATGATATAATAAATCTATTTAGTGTGTAGTGGATGGTACAATTGAGAAAGAACAGAAAGGTATCTCTAGGCTCAACTTACTTTCTTCCTTTGTAGTTATTGTGATGTTTCCATGACTAACCACTAATTATACCTCCATGTTACTCTTTGATAGAGACACTTGACTCACTTACTCATGTTTCTTGGAAAAATTGTACGAGGGACCTCTAAGATTGATGGTTACAGTGTCACTTCCTTATACAGTGGTGAAGAGTTTCAACAGAAACTTCTTTGGAATGCCTTAAGAACAAGAAGATGAAAGTCTTTGCAAAAGCATGGCTAATTACAACAACTCATTATTCATTTGATGCTTAGCAGACAACAAGGTTCAAGTGTAACAATGTTTTGAAGAAAAATCCTTCTTTTATATTTCCTTGAACTGTCTACTCCTGGTGAGATAAATACCTATAGAGATCTCTAAAACTGTATGTAAGAACCACACTCTAAAATATAATAAAATAATTATATTAATGAGATCAAGTCATAGGAACATGTATCTCATAGTTGTTTTATTAAAAGAAAATCTAAAATGAGGTTGCATTAGACTTCTATGCTAAACTAACAACATGCAGCTTTTTATTTACTATCCTACCCTACCTAAAAAGAAAGGGAAAATCTTTATTCAAGTGTAAGAACTCTTCCAATGTAACCATGTGCGGAGCAAGATAAGAAACATACTCATATCCATA
>JZKD02S2116581.1:408031-421738 GCA_000966675.3 Picea glauca
AACAATAAAACTATTTTCTAAACTTATGAAAACAAGAAACTATCTCTTCTAATCTACGAAAGCAAGAAACTATCTTTAATCTATGAAACACTCAAATGTAATGTTGGTGGTTGTGCGAATGCCTTCGGTGGTGATGGATGATATCTCAATGACACTTGACAACAAAGGACAATTCCAACGGTATAAACTCAACTCTAATCTCAATGGCAAAATGAAAGGTATGGATTAAACAATCTAAAGAGAATTTAGCCATGTCAAAGATAATGTTAAATACCCTGCATATTCATGTATGAACGATCAACAACATAACGAGGTTATTATTCCAATTCTACACTATGTAAGCAAACTAGATTCATTCATTAACTAGGAAATTCAATTGCACTTTAATTCTAAGAAAGGAAATTGTGTGAAATAAAACTATACTATGTCTATTTTAACCATTCAAACTATGATAAGAAAATGAATTAAAAACATAAATTAAACTATGATATTAAGAAGTAAATTGACAATTGCATTAACCAATAACTAAGTAAATGAAATCTATGTAAAACTAAGATAAGAAAACTATAAAAACTAGAAGTAAATCTACCCATCCATCAATCCTTGTCCGAAGAAAACCCAAATTAAAACTATGTTCTGTTCTAATTAAAAATCTGTTCTAAACTTGACTATAAAATTATAAAAGAAAGCATCATTTAACATATACATTGCACATGGGGTTAGTATAAAGAGAGAGAGACTTTCTAATTGCACACAAGGTTAGTATAGAGACTTGCAAGCCTGTTCCTAATCTATAAAATTAACACATACTAACACATATCATCATCTAACCTGCAAAAAAGAAGTAAAACAGTAAGCTACAACAAACTAATTAATTAAATAAAAACATGCATATACAGGAAATAAGAAAGAGTAATTTGAATTAAGAAATGCATAAATAAACATAAGAACAATCACCAGACTATTGGTGGACCCCCCAGCAAGTTGTGGCTACCTCCTACAAGCACACCATGAACTTAACCAGGCGAATTCACCATGAAATCTTGAAAGCATAGTTCTAGCACAATTATGGCAATGTAAAATACCAAAACAGAGAAAAATGAATTTGTCTCTAATCTAATGGCTCTTCTACTTGGTTAACAATCTTCTAATCATCCTAGTGCTATTTATAATGTTTACATGCCAAGTGGTTGACCACAGAAGGTTCGAACCACTTCTAAAATTGATAAATTTCATTAATGGTGCAATAATTGTCGAAATAGATTGAGCCAATAATCGCCCTCTTTGAACAACTGAATATGAGTTGTCAGGAGCTCAATAGATGGAGGGGATAGGCATGAATAAAACCCACGTTTCCGATTTTCCCATCACTAGCCTCCAATGCCATAACTGCCAAGTCACCCTACGTTTTTGTGCAGGAAGAGGTGCTGGACAGAGTGCCAGATCGAGTGTCGGAACGAGTGTTGGAAGGAGTGATGGATCAAGTGCCAGAACTAGAAATGTAGTGCATTTTTTCTCAAGCATCGATCATACCATTTTATCATGAAATTCTTCAAAAAGCTCCTTCAAAAGATGAAAAACACATATGTACATGCAGAAAAAGTGTATAATAATTGTCATAGAAATGATCATATCTCGGGCCCAACATAGACAAAGAACCCCCATAGCATCAGAATATGGTCACTATCTTTAGAATATTTGTAGCAAACAAGAGGAGATATTGTACACCAACACAAATGAACAAAGGCCTAGGGGTTCTTATGCAGACAAAGCTCTAAATATAAGACCGAGACAAAAATCAAAAGTTAAATTTCCGCATAATATCCGTGTTGGTGAAACAAGTGGGCTATAAGCCTCTTGTTTATGGATCAATAAGTACTTCTTCAAGAGTAGGGGAAAACTTGATGTTTAAAAGAGCATTGCTTAAACCTTAAAAGGACATTGAAGTGGATCCTAAAAATAGGAAATGGGTATATAAAACCAAGTGAAAATTTCAAGACAAGTGTTGTGATCTAATCATAGGTTGTGGAAGTACAAAAAATCTACTATTCATATAGGTAAAGTAGAAATTAAAATTAAAAAGTATTCCACTTCCAAATATGTATCAGGTTTCATGGATACAAAATGGGAAACAAGTGAATGTGTCTAAACAATGTTTGTTGACTTTTCAAATAAAAAATTTCAAAGAAAATGTATTGTGTGACATAGTAGAGATGGATGCATGTCACATACTTCTCGAAATAGCATGGTTTATTGATAGGAAGGTTTCCCATGATGAAAGGAATAATACTTATGAACTTGTGAAGGAAGAGATAATAGAAATGCTTGTAGGAGCAATCACATTATTATCTATTGTTGGAATACTGAGAGGGGGGGTGAATTAGTATGAGCACTTATACCAATTTTAAACACAATATATATATATATATCAACTTTATTAGTACTATATCATCAATATATCATGGAAATATAAACATAAGAAACATCACATCAACAACATCACATCAGGAACATAGTACACCATAATTTACATGGAAATCCAAATGGGAGAAAATGACATAATGTTTTATTATATATATATAAATACATTCATAAGAAGCACCAATTGGAAGAAGGCACCAAACCTCTGATTTACAGACACCAACCTGAAGGAAACTACAACTCCCTGAATTCTTTGGCTCTAACTAGAAGGAGGATACAACCCCCTGGTTCTCAGTCTCCAACATGAAGGAAGCTCCAACTCCCTGTGTTCTTCAGCACCAACTGAAAGGAAGCTACAACTCCCTTTCCTTTCCCCATCCCGCTGCCATGAAATATGAGTGTAGAAAAAAGATCACTACCACAATCACTTCCATTGTCACTGCCACTGCCACTCCCACTATCACTATCACTGCCACTATCACTCCCACTATCATTGTCACTGCCACTCTCACATCATCCTGTAACCTGTCAACTTGCCATTGTATCCAACCTATCAGATTAACCTATCCAACCTAACATTTTCAACGATACTCAACTAGATCCTCTCACATGGATCATATACCAAGGAAAACTCTCAACTAGATGCCCAACATTACCAACACATGCCTCTACCAAGCATGTACTAGGATCACCGACATACCATCACAAGATATGTTTCTCAACCATGTATCAAAGCATGTACCAAACCATCAACATCTACCAAACCAAGCATCAACTGTGTACTACAACAAGTTCATAAATGATGCACCAACATATGTACCAAATCATGCATCAACCATGCACCAACACCTTTACCAAACAGTGCATAAACCATGCACCATAACATGTACCAAAATTTTCATCAACCATGCACTATAACCTGTACCAAATCATGCATCAACCAAAACATGTTCCTTACCAAGTGCCAAAACCATATCATGCATCAACTATGTATCTCACCATGGATCAATGTCACCAAGGAATGCCTCATACATATACCAAAAATGTATCTCAAACAATGTGCCCAATATCCAAGATGATCCTCAAACCATGTGCCTCAACCATATACCATATCACTTATGATATGTCTCAATCATTCCATACACCATGTACTGTAAGATATCATCAATAAAATTCCTCAAAAAAGTACCAAACAACCAACATCATATACTGAGTATATGCCTCAACCATGCACCTAATATGTGCCTCAAACATGTGCCAATGTCTCAACAATATAGCAAAGAATTTCCTCAAGCATGCACCATAACATCATGAACATATAACCATATAAACATGCATATAAACATACCCGTAACTCTATAATATACCTGGTGTATGTGATCGAAGACATGTATACCTTCCTCAACTTGAACAACAAGAGAATAACATCTTCAACAAACATTAACTTAGTCTCACAGGATTAGATTTTGGATTAGTCACAATCCCTAAATTTAAACAAGAAAAACTTTGTAAATGTAATGAATAAAGGTATGAAACTTGTACCCGATATTATTCAATATCATCTCCGCATTTCCTCGAAGTTTCACTACTTGGAACTTCCCAGAAAAAGATTTATAGAAAAAATGGCAAACCTTGTTGAATTATAGATTATTCTAGAGAGCGAACTTGTAGAGCATTCCACACATGACATATTTGATATATATATATGAAAATCATACTAAATATGGTACTCTATCCAATTCATTTTGTCTCACTAAATTTGGATCCTCTATGAATAATTTATGATTGTTTTACATGGAACACTTGTTTGAGACTAGTTTCGTGACTAGCCAAAAACCTATTATCCATAGAGTGTATCTCAGAAAATACAATGACCTAGAAGCTGGAATTTCTACCACAAGTACCTTGACATGTCTTCTCAATCTCCTCTAATTTTACCTATCAGAATCATAGTAGAAAAACATTTATAGCTAAAATGGTAATCTGAATTGTAAATAACATACCTTAGAACACATCATCACAAGACTTCATCCTCCCTTGGAATTTCTCCCTTCTTAACTTCATATTCCCTATGAAATTCACCTCAGATATCTTTGTTTACCTCATATAAGAATCAATTACTCACATATAAGATACTCAATAGAATGTGTGTGTAAATGTACTTATGAGTGACTTCTTGAGGTGTATATATATTGTTTCTAAATAACCTCTTTCCTTAACTTTAGGGCTTCTTGAACTTGCTTGTTACAACCACTTTACCCTTTCATTAATGACTTGCAACCAATTAGAGGATTCTTAACCCGTATTTGGGGTTTCCAACTTCTTGACGACATATTTCCCTAACCGTGAGGAACCACGTGACGTACTAGCTATCACTAGAAATGAAACGAAAATGATTGTCCATCTATCAATTTCTTACGTGCATTTACATTGTCCTTCACATCCATATTCCTCAACCAAATTTGGGTACCATAACCATACTTTTGGGAATTCATGTAGATGCAATCGAATGCATCCATCACATTTAATAACATTAACCACTCCAGCAATGACAACTAAATAACCATCAATATCAACCATATCTCTAGGGCTTCCAGACTTATTCAAGGGTTTACATTAATCTCTAAGGTTTGACATCAATGAAAAGCAACTGTCCAACAATCTCCCCCTTTGGCATTGATGGAAATTCCACCATTGATGAAAACACTGATGCTCCAATAGTCATGTTCCCCCTGTGACCATCTTTACTCATCAATGTTTATCACTCTCCCCTTTTGACATCAATGACAAATCGTATCTCTCCTTGGGGATGCTCCCCCTATCTTCATGAATCTATTCTTTCTCTTTGTTTCCCTACCTTTGTTCTTTCTCATGTTTCTCTCCTCTTGTGACTTCCCATGAAAGTATATTTTATTTGAAAAATATTTCTCTGACTTCATGTTCTTGACTCTTACTCTTCTAATCTTTATCTTTCTCTTCCTTGGAAATCACGGGAAAAAGGGTAACTCCCCCTGTCATTATGTCTCCCCCTATTTGTATGTCTCCCCATGTCTGCATGCTTCTAGTCTTTCATTCTGGATCTCTTTCTCTGATCATTTCTCTTCCCTTGACTTTTTTGTAAGATTTCATGTAGATCAATGTAGGGTTACATGTATATGTTTCCTTTCCTCTCTTCCAGTGATTTCTAATTTTCCACTGGTGCTTCCTCTTGTAATTATATGATATATATAAAAAACATTAATTACTTGATTTCTTCAATCACTTTTCATGTTTACTTGACCATATTGTTCAATGATTTTCTTCTGATGAATGATGATTTATGTTTCCATGTTCTGCTATTCTTTTCACTACTTGTCTTTCTATTATCAACTGATTCCAATTGATTCCAGTGATTTCAATTGTAAATACATAGATATGCATCTTCTCTGACCCATGTTATCTATACCCGCTAAGTATAAATATCTTTCCATAACTTCTATGCATCTTCTCTGACCCATATTTTCTATACCTTCTAAGTATCCATATTTGTCCATATGTTGCAAACTGTCCATACCTTTGCTACTCAACTATCCATAATGTTGACCAATCTAGTACTATCATGAAGGCTTCACATATCCCCATTTCTTCAAACTGAATCAAATGTGTCTAATAATATTCTCTATCTACAAATCAAACTCTGCATGTCTAGAACAACCTGTAGTGAAGATATCCCTTCCTGAATACATACGTGGAATACAATCATAAATTTTTTCTTGTGTAACTACCAACTGATACCAGTGTAGGATAAATGGTTCTCAATTGATCAATCTATCATTATGTACTTCTCTTCTCCAACTTCTCTGAATCTGTATCTGCAAATACTTCAACCTACTTGAAGGATGGTTCTTTGATTAGTAGTAGCTACTACACTAACTCCCCCTATTCAATATTCATATTTATTAGGAGTCTCCCATCAAAATGGCTCATAAAGATACCTACTCTAATGCAGAGTAATATTCCTCTTCATTTATAGAGTCATCATCTCTCTAAAATATGACTTCTTTCTTTCTTCCCATGGATTGATCTTGCACTACAATTCCTAAGAGTAAAATTTCTCGGGTCTGTTATTTATTCTCTTTCTATTATTTTCCTGTAATCTCTCGACCTGTTCTTTATTCACCCACTCTTTTTTTATTTCTTGTTCTATTGCAAATCTGGTGATCTCTAGGACATGTTCTTCATTCATTTGTTCTTCTTGTTTTTCATTTCTTCTCCAAACCTTTATGTGTTTGACATCTTCCTTTTTCCTTGTAGATTTGTCTTCATCTCATACTATTGAAAATCCTGAGAGTATGACTTATGGGTGTCCTTCATTCATCTGATATTCCTTTTCCTTTTCTTGTTTTCTTTTCCAAACTTTCGTATATCTGATATAAGTTTTCCTTTTCATATAAGGATCCATCATGCTTCTACAATCATGAGATATGTGACCATAATTGTGGCATTTGTAACATTCAATATTGTGTGGGTCCACATATGCATTTATTTCTTGAACATTTATTTCATAAGCCCTATAATCTGCAACTTTATGTCTATGGTTAGTACAATAAAAACAATGACCATAAAATAAATTTACATACCTGGGAGTGAATGATCTTCTTTTTGGTGTAGTCCTTCTGAATTCATCCCTCGACTTATCATGATCATGATTGAATCATTTATCTATATTAGATCTATTAACCTCTGGATGAGTGTTATTATCCTTATATGCAGGATATTGGAGACATTTTTCTTTGAAATTTTGTTCATCGTATCAATCCGTTATGACAGGTATTTGTTGAAATGGATACTTGAAACTGAGAGTGGGGGGTGAATCAGTATCACAAAATTTGGACAATTTTCCACTTTTCACAAATTAACTGAGCAACAAATATTTGTTTCATTTTCTCAATCAATATATATAAAAGAATAAATACTTTATTTGTTTATTTAAATTGAATGAATACATAAGCTCAATCTTTGAATATCATATTCAAACAATTATGAGAGACCCAACTATCTGTTACAGGACCCAACTTGTAGTTCTCAGATCCAACTGAGAAATGAGGAATCTAACCCTCATAACAAGTCCCAACTTGTTGATCTCAGATCCAACTGAGATGTGAGGAATCCAATCCTCATACAAGACCCAGCTTGTAAACAGTCACCAACCTGATAAAATGAACCTTCATTCAATCCATTATATATAAATATATATACTTCAACAAATTCAACTACACTTCTTCTCACCATTCCTTCTTGTTTATATAGTCTTCCAACTGGTGTGAATTTGAATCATTGTGTCTTTTGACATTTGAACCATTGTACCTTTTCATTTAAATGATAATATTAATATTTAATTAATATCATTTTTAATTTTATCCTTTATTCATAATGCTCATGAATTATTTCTCTTTTAATCATGACTGTGTGTCGGTTCTTTTGTCTTCATGATTTAATCACAGACATGGATTGACTCATTATATCGTATGCATGCTTATGTTGTGTTCTCAGTTCACAAACATACCATATTTTTATCTTTTATCAATTATCTGTATTATTCTATTTTTAAATGTATGTCTAATTAAATATTTATGAGGCGCTTCCTTCAAACCATTTACATATGACCATATGCGCAAAACCACAGGCTTATTGATTTGAGTGTTGACTCTTCTTTTTCCCTTTCTTTCTTTATTCGATATGACCGCGGGTGGTGACTAGGAGCTAAGATAAAGAAGTTCTTCATCACTTATCATAATCAATGGTCATGTTTTAATCTCCCGATGAGATGGACGACTGTTGGCACTTCAGGAATTTGTCCTTCACGACTTCCAGCATTTTTACAAATCTCTCAATGAGTTGGATGACAATCGAAACTTTGAGACTTCATTTATTCCACTTATGCTATCCTTCCACTATACTTGATCAACGGTCGAGAAATCTCCCGAAGTAGATCAACGGTTAACGTTTCACTCAGCCTTTGGTGCTTCGGGTGATTTCTCCTTCACATTCCTTCAATCTTCCTAAGTTCATTTCGCCGAAGTAGATCAGACGATTGAATTTTATTTGAACGATGAATGGTTCTCGTTCATTTTGGAACTTCAGGTATTTGCTGGTGGTGAAACTCCCAAAGTAAAAAACTATCAGAGTGATGTCACTTGCTGACATCACTTGTTTGACATGGCACTGACTGAGTGGCTGCCACATGTCACTTAGATTTGTGACTTATGCATACCTGAAATGCCATCTTCACTTTGATACTTGTCATCATATGACTGCACCACATGTCCTTGTTGATGTGGATCTCCTCATGTGACACATGTTCTTATCCTGGATCTAATGGTTGTCATAACTCCCTAAATGTATCTCAGATCGATGACTAAGAGTGACTTCATAACTTTGGGTAATTTGATATCTTCACTTCCCAGTTCTCCCAAAGTGATATTCCCGGAAGTGTAACCTCAAGTAACTTGACTTCATTCAATGGACATTCTTTAACCCATAAAGGCTTAACAAGATCAAATGATTGTTGGCAATTCGGCTATTTAGGATTTTGAGCCTTTATCCTTGCTTATCCTATCCTTCCACTTTATAGATCGGATGGTCAATATCAATCCCAAAATATTTTTCAGATCAAACGATCGTCATTTTCTTTGAGGCTTCGGCCTTCAGGTGATATTACCTATTCTCAACCCTTTTCTTAGGAAGTGGTCAGCACCTAAGTTGACCACTGCTACCTTAGGTCACTCTTAATAGATCATACGATCTTCGTCTTCACTTATCCTATCCTTCCACTTAAATTGATCCAACGGTCAATGTGGATTGCAAAACCATAACTTGCAAGTGGTTTAATTCATCACCCAAGCTCTGCAATTGAAGTTGTACGATTGTTGGTGAGTCAACCACAGTCATTCATCTTCGAATCGATGAGATCTAATGATCTGGAATAATTGTGGGATTGTAAATAATGTCTAGCTTAATTCTCCCTTCACACTCCACAATCAATCCCTGTCATTGATATGGCGCTTGTGAATCCAATGGTCACGACTTAATTTGATCATTTTGTGGATCAACCATAGTCGTCGATCTTTGAGTCGATGATATTTGAGGATCTAGACTAATTGCAGGATTGGTAATAACACGTTGTTTAATTCTCCTTGTTTTCTTTGCAATCCATCCCATGTCATTTATCTTTGCTTGCATATACAACAGTTCTGGTTTTTCCTGTGGGGATTTCGATCCTGATCACGTTTCTGCACCACACTTTCTCTCTTAAGATTTGATCATAGGAACATTGTTGATCCTATCATGATCAACAATAATCATGAATTGCTTCAACCTTAAGGTGATTTTCTTCTGTCGATCTTTTGTATACTTTTCCTCCTGAGATTAACCTTGCTTATTTGTTGCATTCTCTTTCCATCATTAACGCTTCATTACACATGTAAAAACCTTATTGATCATCTTGACACTAATGCCAACTGTATAGTTGTTCATCATTGATTCATGTTTCCATCATAACAACTTATCATGATTTTTGACATCAACGAAAACACATCAATGACAAAATGTCCAACAATATCCCCCTTTGTCATTGAGGGAAACACACTAAATTCATACACAAACTCCCCCTGTGATGATGCTTCTTTCCTCTGAAGTTACTCTCCCTCTTTGACATCAATGGTAAAGGGTTTCTCCCTTTAAGATCAACCTTTGTTTGTCTGCATGTTGTTGACCAAAATATGAATTTGGGTAGCTCTTCCTGGAATCATGTTCTGCCTGCCATAAATGAATGACTCCCCCTGTCAATATGCTCCCTCTTTTTCTGACTAATCTCCCCCTTTGTTTCTGAAAGGGTATCTCTTCCTAACAAGGTCTCTTCCCCTATTAATTTACTAACTTCTTATCTCTGTTTATTGGGATTTTTGTGTTCAAATAAGTAGTCTTTTTTATACCAATGTTGTTGTGATCAAGTCTTTCAAAACTTAATCTAATTACTTTCTTATTTAATAATCAAAATACTCCTCCTGAGTTTTTACTGATTTTCCTTTTTCAAATCGAACAAGAGTATGAATCTTACTAATCTTTTTGATATGCATCTTATTCGTCTTTGATATTTCACAGGAATATCAATTGAGGATTTATACCAATTGATTTAAACACGAATTTTGTTATCAATTGATATTTCTTAGATGATACTCCTTGAACTTCTCTGCTACCTTTATTTTTTCCTCTTATTGTATTCTACAACTAACCCTACCAATGATTTTTATTTTGACCACTAATCTATAGATGGTCAAGATTTTCATATGTTAATTTAGAAACACTTTGGCATAATCTTTTGATTTTGTAAAAACCAATTTAAACTTCTTTTTGTATTTTCTTTCTTTTGTTAGCAACTTGTGACATCATCATAATTTGATATTGTCCCATATTCTTCTATATGTACCTCCTTTTCTTGAGCTTGATTTATTTCATATTGAATTTCACATTCTTTATTCGGACCTTCACCCATCATTTTCAGGTGTAATAACATCTTTCTTGGTTTCTCCTTCAGATTTTCTTCTCCATATCTTTCTATGAGATATTCTGCTTTTTGGATCTTCTCTATCTAATTGTGTTTTTGGAGATTTGTCATATCCTTTCTTCTTCCAACTTTTATTAGGTTTTTTCATTGATGTGAATGACTTATTCAAATATTGACTTTTTGTATTCTTGCAGTTTTGAGATTTGTGCCCAAACCTATCACAGTTGTAACATCTCATTATATGAAAAAAGTTTGTTGTGTGCCCAACACAATTACATCTCCAACATCTAATTGAGTTCTTGGATTTTCTTGTATATCCTTCCTCTAGTTCTTGTAGTCCATTGCTTTATGGCCAAAACTATGACAAGAAAATCAATATCCATTGAAGATGTTTCCACTTTTTATTTTATTTTTCCTTGAGAGATTTGTCATCTGATTTTCTTTCTTATTGTATCCAAGACCAGTTTTGTCAACAATTGATATTTGGCTCTTCAAAATATTATCTAGGATAACTGAGCTATTCTAGAGATTGACAATCTTATTTGTCTTTTCATTCGTCTGTTTGAGATTGATTATTTCTAACTTTAATATATGACATAATTCTTCCTTTTTAGTCAATTGAATCTTAAGGGCTTCTTCCACTTCTTTAGTATGTTCAAGATGAGTCTTTAGATTGAGGACTATTTCTTCTGACTCATCCAAGACTTCTTTGCATTTAATAGTTTTGTCACATGTCTTCAATTATTCCATATCTTTTGTTTGATCAAAAACTTTAGTTTTCAATATTTTGATTTTTTCCTCATATTCTAGTTGAATCCTTTTGAGGTTGATGGTTTCTAATTCAAACATTTGGCATGATTCTTCCTTTTTAGTTATTTGGATCTTCTGAGCTTCTTCCTTTTTCTTAGCTTCTTCAATTTGAGTCATTAGATCTGCATTAGTACTTTCATTTATCCTTTTGAAATTGATGATCTCAAATTCCAACATGTGGTAAGAATTTTTTTTCCTTGTTAATTGGATCTTTAGGTCTTCTTCACCTTTTTTAATTTCATCAATTTGAGTGTTTAGACTGTTAACTAATTCTTCTAATTCTTTTAGTGATTCTTTTATTTTACAGTCATGTGTCTTTAATTCTTTTATCTCTTTTGTTAGATTGGTAACTTCGGTTTTCAATCTTTTGATCTCCTTTTCTTTGTCTTCTAGCTGAACTCTTTGTTCAAACTTTTCATGGTTAGATTGATCTAACTGTTGAAGTAGTAACATATCCTTTTGTTGGCATTGTTGTAGGAAAATGTCCCTGTGGATAGGTAGATTGCCTCAAAGAGCTTGACCTTAACTCTAAGATAGAAAATGCTTAGTGTGGACACTGATTTCCTTTCAAATCTATACAAACTAACACATGAGAAGGAAGGAGAATAGAAGTACCTCTTTATCGATGTTTGTCCCTGCACGCTTCGAGTTGAGCTTCGATCCTTTTCTCCTCGCTGAGTTCTGTAGAAAAGAAATATACGACCACTTCCTACTCTATTGATATTAGCTTGAAAACAAATCTATCTATCAATGATAAGTTCATGTAATATCAGACACAAACTAGAAAGAAACAGGCCAAGCATGTCATATTAATGAGAATAACAACAACAGTACTTACAATCGTAGATGTGAATGCGACAGCTTCGTCAAGTCCCCTTCGTCTAACCCTTGCTCGAAAGATCCACAACCTAGATGATAGCAGCTTCACTGATCACTCTCCTTTGGCTGTCTGTGTGTTTCCTATGAGATCATAGGTTTCATACTAGCAATTCTTCCTCCTTTTCACTATCATAGAGCTTGCTTATATAGGTTAATAGGAGCTTAACCTCTTGAGTTATATTTAGAACAAGTTGAGGAACTTCCTTCTTAGATCAGGGATCTCCTGATGGAACCAATAATTCGAATGAAACTACCTTCTAAACTTGAAAGATCCTCCCTTATTCTCCTCAACGGGACAACTACTGCCTCAGATTAGGTAGCGCTCCCTCAAAAGGGGCATCAGAGCACTGTAGCGCTCCCTAGGAAGCTTGAGGGAAGCACCAACAGTCCAAAGGTGGATAACGCTCCTTCAGAGGGGAAAGCAAACATTATAACTCTCCCTGAGGCCTTATAGGGGAGCACCAGTGCTCCAAAGGCTGATGTAGGAGAGTGCTCACCCTCAGAACCTTTGTTTAAGAGCTCTCCTTAGGTGTTAAGAGTTACTTGACTTCAATTAATCAATTCCTTTTCTCCAAATCAAGTGTATGATATGTTTTAAGTGCCTCCAGTGTCGTCATTATGGAAGTATGCTTGAACAACGTTTGTGATACTTTGTTGGCAGCCAATTAATTTTTTTTTAATTACCCTAAAAATATGCCTACACCTATTGTCTTCTAAACGACAAGTCATCGTCGCATTTTTCAACTAGACATTTATCTATTTCTTGCGACAATTGCAATTAGTTTTCGATTCAGTTTTCACAACTAAAAGTGTGAAGACCCCTCCATCGTTATTTGGACTGTTATCATTTTCTCATCGATATTTTGGAAAGCACCTACCCTTTGTTTGTTATTAAGTGGCTGGAATGATCTTTTCAAACTATGTCCATTTCATTTTGATTGCGCAAGTCGATTAATAAGCCATCGAGCATGAAAATTTATTGGCTCCATTTGATCCTATAAAGGTCATGATTGATGTTGGTTTTATGTGATATGATCCTTATTGTTTTGAGC
>JZKD02S2116581.1:430767-453077 GCA_000966675.3 Picea glauca
AGGCTATCTTTACTAGATGGTTTCTCTGGATACAACCAAGTCTTGATGTCTCCGTCAGACCAATTAAAAACTACCTTCCGTACCCCGTGGGGCACTTATGCTTATCGCAAAATGCTTTTCGGATTGATTAATGCCAGTGCTACCTTTCAGAGAGCGATGGATATTTCTTTCCGAGGATTGATCAATCACTCCGTAGTAGTCTACTTAGATTATGTGACCATTTATTCTGAAAAAAAAAAAAAAAAACGATCATCTAGCTCACTTACGAGCCGTTCTTTTACGATGTCGTAAATACGACATCTCCTTAAATCCCAAGAAGTCCATATTTACAGTAGAACAGGGTAAATTACTAGGATTCATTGTGTCTAGTGATGGAATGATTATTGACCCCGACAGGACCCAAGTCATCGCTAAACTTCCCCCACCTACTTCTAAGAAATCTATGCAGTCCTTCCTAGGCCAGATTAATTTCGTGAGAAGATTTGTCCCCAGTTTCTCCGAAATGGTCAGGCCTCTCCAGAACCTGATTAAGAAGGACACCCAATATCAATGGGGACCCACTGAAAACCAAGCTTTTAACGATATAAAGAAGGCTATAATTGATTCTCTGTCTCTCATGAGCCCTGATTTCTCTCAAGAATTTACACTCTATACTTTTGCCTCTGATCGTTCCTATGTCGCGGTCCTAACTCAGAAGAATGCCGAAAACAACGAAGTACCCATCGCCTTTATGAGCTCTTCTTTCAAAGGTGCTGAACTTAACTACCCAACGGTCGATCGGCAAGCCTACGCTCTCTTCAAGGTAGTTAAGCATTTTCAGTCTTATCTTTTGAAGTCAAGGACCAAGATCATTGTCCCCCACCCTGTCGTTAGGAACTTGTTAGTGCAAAAGGAGTTAGGAGAGAAAAGAGCCAACTGGGTCACCTTCTTGCAGGAGTATGACCTAGAAATCACTCCAGCTCAGATCGTGAGAGGCCAAGGGTTGTGTAAATTGGTAGTTGATTCATAAACTAAACACCAAGAAGATAATGATATGTCAGGCCTAGAACATCGCTATCAGAGTTTGATTTGTTGTACACAAAACCTCGTAAGTCCTTGGTATAACGATATTAGATTTTATCTTGAACATGGATCAACACCCCGTCACCTTGACCCTACCAATAGAATATCTTTGAGACTAATATATACCTCCTTTCATCTAGTTAATGGTATACTGTTTCGTCAGAATTTTGATGGCGTACTGATGCGTTGTCTTGAAAAAGACGAAGCAGAAAGAGTCTTTCTTGAGTTGCATGCAGGAGAAGCTGGTGGTCAATTCAGTGGCGATACCACTGCCCATAAAGTCTTAATATCTGGTTATTACTGGCCAACACTTTTTAGATACGCCCACGCCTTGTGCCGTAAATGTATCATTTGTTAGAAAGCGTCAGGGCGATTGCAAAAACCAGTCTTTCCCTTGCAGCCTGTTACAGTCGATTCTTCTTTCCAGCAATGGGGCCTTGATATCATTGGTCCTATTAACCCTCCATCCTCCCAATAGCACAAATACATTGTGACAGCCACTGATTACTTTACTCGATGGTCTGAAGCTGTCGTGCTAAGAACTGTTAACACAAGTCAAGTGATCGCCTTTCTAAACTCACATATCATCACCCGTTTTGATATCCCTGATTGTCTAGTCTTTGATAACGCTTCATACTTTTCCTCTCTTGATGTGAGTGAGTTTTCCTTAGAAAAAGGAATAAAGCTTAAGTATTCTGCGAGTTACTACCCCCAGGGTAACGGCTTAGCAGAATCAACAAACAAGAACTTGATCAAAATTATCAAGAGAACCGTGGCTGAAAATCAAAAGAACTGGCACAACGCACTGTTGAATGCACTGTGGGATGATAGGGTAACACCCAAAGCCACTATAGGTAATTCCCCCTTTTTTCTCGTTTATGGCAGAGAAGCCATTTTGCCTTCTCATGTTCTTCTTCCTTCGCTCCAATTGTCACAAAAATTTCAAGAAGAAGAATGTCCCCCTTTAGAAAGCCGTATTAACGCTTTGATGAAGTTAGAAGAAATAAGAACCCAAGCCAAGCGTAAACTAGATCAACATCAACAACTGATTAAAAGTTGGTTCGATTCTAATTCTGCTTCTGATACAAATTTTGAAGTAGGCGATCTCGTCTTAAAGTGGGACAAACCACACGAAGGGAAGGGTGAACACACTAAATTTCAAAATTTGTGGCTTGGGCCATTTTTGATTGCTGAAAAGTTGGGTCCTAGTTCCTTTCGTTTGCAGAATCTTGAAGGGCAGCTTGACACCTATCCGGTGAATGGCCAAGCCCTGGAAAGATACTTTGCCTGATTTCTATCCTTGTATATTATGTAAATATTTCCTTTTGTTTTTATTTTTTGCCTTTATTTTCGTTTTTTATTTTGATTTGATTGATCAATTTAGTGTGTTTTTGTAAAACATATGCATGCCTGTGCATTGAGCCATTCAGACAAACACTTCTTCGCTGAAATAACTTCTGGAAGGTTGTACAAACATCAGTGATATATATTTCTGAAAATGATATTGGAAAAAGTTGTTTGAAAGAAGTTTACTAATTTCAATCTCTGAGTGAAAGTTTATCATGATCATCTTTATCTTTTTACGCTGTCCCTTTCCCGTAAAGGAATGACTCAAAAGGATATCTCCCTGTCAAAGTAAGTTGTTTTAGAAATAAAACATTTCTGGAGCTGAATAAAGGACAGTATTTAAAAAATTCTGATGAGGTCTGAAAAATATGAGAAAATATCAAGATTTTTCAGCGTCACCCCGCTCAGCTATCTATAAAAGAAAAACAAAATAAAAATATTAATAAGAGTTGTGGGAAGTGTTTGTAAACCCACCGAGCTACTGAACAGGTCCGCTGGCAGTGGGTAAATGCAAGCATGGCGCCAAGACAACTTCGCCGGGGTACTGAACAGGCCTGCTAGCAGCGAAGCAATGTCGGGTAAATGAAAATCTGTAAAATTATAAGAAACCTCTTTTAAAAAGTCCTTTACTCTAATCTAGAACTTCTTGACAGGATAAAGATGTCCGAGTGGGGTAAATGGCAACCCTGTCGAGGCTATGGATGCCTGCTGGCAGTAGTGGCCATGCCAACAGTATCAAAGATTTTATCATAAAAATCATGATTTTCTGATCTTAAGACTGATATTGGTTTGCATTTTTAAAACATTGCTGAAAAAAATAGTAAATGATGATGTTAGTACGATTTTTTGGATGTTGTTTTAAGTCGAATTTTTCTTTGTTGTCCTGATCTGAATTTATTTCTTTTGACAGAGATAATTGCTTCGCCCAGTATGTCGTCATTGTTGGCAGCCAATTATTTTTTTTTCATTACCCTAAAAAGATGCCTACACCTATTGTCTTATAAACGACAAGTCATCGTTGCATTTTTCAACTAGACATTTATCTATTTCTTGCGACAATTGCAATTTTTTTTCGATTCAGTTTTCACAACTAAAAGTGTGAAAACCCCTCCATCATTATTTGGACTATTATCATTTTCTCATCGATATTCTGGAAAGCACCTACCCTTTGTTTGTTATTAAGTGGTTGGAATGATCTTTTCCAACTATGTCCATTTCATTTTTATTGCGCAAGTCGATTAATAAGCCATCGAGCATGAAAATTTATTGGCTCCATTTGATCCTATAAAGGTCATGATTGATGTTGGTTTTATGTGATATGATCCTTATTGTTTTGAGCTCTTGACTTATTGATTATATGAGATCTTTTGTTGCAATGTTCTAAAAACTTTGAAATATAAACATTTGACTATGCAACAAATGCATTGGTAATATTATAAGTTTGATTTGATATGAAATGGAAATGGTTTGAGTTTTACAAAGGCACATTGATTAATCTTTTGGATTTCAATTTTATAGTTTGAACCATTGCTTGGTGCATTGTTTTGTGAGTTTGATTTTACATTGAACGATCATAGTTTCAAACTATACATTGGCACGATTGGATTAACATTGGTTTAAACGTTTGTTTTTGATTTAATGATTAATACGATGGTGTGTTGGTTAATGTTGGATTTCATGTTGTATTGAACTACACTTGGCGCATGAACATAACATATGGTTTTGGTTCTACATTTGATTGATGGCACGTTGATATGGTTATACACCGATTTGGGTTGGCCGATTAATGTGTTTTAAATGTTATGATTACTGATGGAACAACGCTATACCCATCCATTAATACACTGCATGGAGGTGGTAATCCCACCACCTTCGCACGCATTACATTGATTCATTCCCCTTTGAGCGCTTGCAGCTGTTAAGCCCTATCGTTTTTCTCCTGCGTTTTGTATTGTTCAAACCAAACGCTATCATGCATAGAAGCCATGGCTTCTGTCATAAGGGTTGAGCCCAACATTTTCCAAGCACTGTTGATGTTTGATGGTGCTTGTAGTGACTTGGAGAAATTCGGGTGGCTCCCATTCATAAGGAAATTCGATGGTTATAACCCTATGGTGGCTCAACAATTTGCATTATCATTCGATGGCTGCCGAGCCAAAATTGGAGATGTGCAACTAGAGATTAATGAACAATTTCTTAGCTCGGCAACGAGTCTGCCTACTACGGGACAGAGGTGGTCGAAGAGTTATAAATTGGAAGATGTCCCATGGACATTGCTCTTCCAATCTCGAATGGTGAAACCCTGCGACAAAGGATGGCCTACAAAAATGTTAAAACAGCACTGGCACGACCTGCTAATGATAATCAAGCAATTCATTACTTGCGAGGGTAGGTACGGGTTCGTTTTCTTGTTTCACCTTCATCTATTGATGGTTTTTATGGGTTTTGAACTCAATATGCCGCACTACTTGTATAGAAGTCTATTTAAGATGGCTAAAAGGTTCAAACGCATCCAAGCCGACACCAGTCTCTTCCATTTGGGGTTGATTAAAATGATTATGGTTTATGAGTTGGGGTTACGTCGTGACAGTTGGGGTGATTTTCTCAGTCGTAATGGCTTTGAAGACTCAAACCCACCATAGGTTGATAAACCTATGGTGAGCGAAATCAAACCTATCCCCCCTGTGCCTTACAGTGTTTTGCTACCCAAACCTCTACCTGGCCCACCTACGAACTTGCCCATCTCTGTGACCAAAAAGGTCGAAATTGCTAAGCCCACAGCCAAACAGCCTAAAGCTAAAGCTAATGCTAATTCTAAAGGCAAGAAAAACACTCGGTTAATCTCTCGCATGGCGAGAAATAAACCGAAACCCTCTGCCAACCCTGAGCCTATCATGGTTAGTGAAGATTCTGATTCATAGATTGAACATTTTCTCGCAAATGAGTATCCTTACTTAGAAGGCTTGTGTGACAAACCTCCTTATGACTTTGTCAAGAATTTACCACCTTGTCTACGGGATGATCCTAATTTTCCTGGCATTGAACTACCTCGTGGAACCCTCGGTGACTCATCGAAACCCTCTGCTGCTCAATCAACTGTTCCACCATGCAATCAGTGTGGTTTATGGTTGGAAAGGTACTACCTAGACGTGTTGATGTTGCAATCCAGAGTCCATGCCTTGGAAGACCAAGTGGAAAAACTCACCGGTCAGAACATCAAAGGGAAACCCACTGACAAAAAGCAGCGAACTATTGGTTCAATTCTGTTCAAAAATGTCGAGTCAGCTACAACAATTGTCAATTCAAAATTGACATAGCCTCAAAACCATGCTGGTATGACTTTCACACATTTATATAGCGCATTCATAAACTCTGTGTACATTATTGACCTGCTCTGTTACATAAACATGCAGTGTTGTATATGATTTGTTTTGATAAATCGAATTTTGTTATCGTTGAAGTTTTAGTTGGATTTGGTTTTTGATTCTTGTAATCATATTCTAGATTTGATTGTTTTAAATTAGTTACGATTGAATGCTATGTTGCATCTATTATAGGCAAGCCGTTTTGCATTTCAAATTTTGAAACAGGATCTATGTTTTGATTTCAAATTGGTTATGATGCACATAAACGATGGTTTTCTGTTACAATTTTATTGGAGTATGACTTTGACCAACCCAGATACGATTTGGATTATGTTTAAAAAAGGGTTTTGTTTTATATTTTCCAAATCGTGAGTTGATACAAATCGTAACAGTCATGTGAAGCCCAGCCAGTCAAATTCACTGTGGCCCGTTGATTAAATCGACCCTGTTATATTTTGAATTGGAATAACAATCGATATTCAGTTACGAATGGATCTATAAAACATGAATGATTATGCACAGGATGATGAATTTGTTCTATAATTGGCTCAGACCCGATTTTGTTTGATTGTTGTCTAGCTTATGGTTATCGATACTGTTGTTACATCCATGCAAATGAAATCTATGGTGATTTTTGGTCATTACTGTTACGCATATTTCATTTTGATGTATATCGTAATAGCCTTCTCATATTGGATTACAATAGAATGAATCTGATGCATAATCTACAGCTCGCCTATATTTACTATTGGTTGAAACGACATGAGTTTTATGTATATTGTTACAACTGTAAAAAATCTCTTCAATTGATATCGATTATAATTATGATTTTGATTCTGATTGTATTTGATTACTATTCTGGTCTATTATGGTTGTTGTTTACGATTACATCATGTGACTTGAATCAATGCTTAATTCTGTTTGATACAAAGCAGGCCTGTCAAAAGTTTGACCATGTTTTATGGTGACTAAAAACAGAGCATTCCGTACTCTGTTTTGATTGCGTTTTTTTTTATATTGTTTAATCTAAATGATAATTTCACTTGAATTATTAGCATTTTGTTTTGATGATGAAAAGAAAATTAAATTGGATTTTATTTCTTTTAAGATTTTATTTGATTTCTATCTGATCCCGTTTGCTATTTTTAACTAGCTACAGAATCAGAGGATTTTGTAGCTAAGTCTATAGAATCATTTTTTTTTGTATTTTGTCACTCAAATATCTTTCTAATTTGATATTTGTGTTCTATTGTAGGTAAATTCGAATTACAATTGAGTTTATGAGCAGTTGGAGGATATCTTAAGGATTTCACCTGCATTTTTAGTTACTTAGTTTAAGAGATTTTGGGGATCTTTTTCCTGATTATGTAAAACTGTTTGAGAATTATCCACATGGATGTTTTACCCTGTGGAGAAACCTATATATACTTATGATTTTTTTAATAATATCATCCTCAGTTGTGGGAGAACAAGGATATGTAATTCTGATACAAACTAGAGCAGAATTGATCTTTTGTCATAGCTTTTTCTTTTCAATATATTAACACTTTGTTTCAAGATTTGTATATCACTTTGCTTATGGTTTATGACTACTTTATTTATCTAAATCAAATGCAAATGATATAATTTTATTACTGTGATCCATATCTTGTCTCTTCCAAATAGATAAAAGACATAACAGTTGTTGATTCATTTTGTGAATGATAGCTTTGTCTTATTCATAGATTGATTTGTTACATATAAGTTTTCTGCATAACAGGTTTCCCTTATTGCAAGAGTTTATAATCAGAAGATTGTTATGATTTTCTTTTATGTCTTGTTTGTCTTGTAAAACACTTCAAGAAGCAACATAACTGATCGTTTACGAGAAGCTTTAGGACTAAACGGTGTGAATTTCTTCCTCCAACCAACTTAAGAAGCAATCATACATAGGACAGACTTGGAGCGTTTCCAGGTCAACTAATACATTGTTTACTGTTTTGATTAAGTAGTCTAATTTAGATATAATATTAGTTAGATTTATATTAGATTGTTTGATTTCAGTAATTATATTAGATTGTTTAATTTTAGTAATGTTTATTTCCTTTTCATAAATATAAAAATCAAAAAGAGATTTTTGGCTGTCTTAGGGCAGAAAACACATGAGTTTTGCAGGTTTTAACTAAATCTATAGGTTATTCATAGTGTACATTTGTGAATAAGAAATATTATAACTGATAATTAGATAGTTGATTTGAGTTATTATAAGAGTAATTTATAGTTTGTAGATAGAATAGTTAGAGTAGTTTGCATTTAATATATTAGTTCATTTTCTTGGCTTTATTAGTTTCTAGTTTCCTTTATTTTAGTTACTTAGTTTAGTTTGTTTCATTAGTTGTATTTAGTGTTAGTTAGTTTAGATTACTTAGCTCAGATCAATTCTCTCTTTGGTTTTCATAGAAGACTTTAGAGCGGCCAACAGAGTCGTTAAACTTGTCAAGGTGGTCCATTCCAAACGGCTTGGGTTATTTAGACAACCCTGGACCGGTTCCACTCTCCCAGTTGATGGATAGTCAATTTCGCTCACCAACACACTTGTGAACAACTTGTGACACTTGAGAAAGTTGTAAGGAAGATGCGACACTTACGAAAATTGAGAGGAACATGCGACACGTATCCAGTTGAGTAATTTTGACGTGTAACAGAATGCCCCCCAAAGTATGAAGTTAGAAGATGTGAATCGATAACTGAAATGCTTTGTAGAGGTTCAAGCAAGGGTATAGACTTGGAGAACCTAACGGAAGCTACACACAAACATCCAACAAATATCATAACATGTTTCAAAACCCAAGGCAGGCATACCTATGCTTGGGTGATCAAGACTGGCAAGATATGACCGCCATAAAATACACTGTGGATCCATAATTGTATTGATAAAAAGTTATAGCCACCGAAGATACAATGTGGATCTATACTCTGATGACTCGGACTGATCGTAGCCACAAAGAATACACAGTGGATCTACGAGATGACAAGACATAGCCATGACCAATACAAAGTGAATCTATGTAACAGTGTATCTGTTCTTTGTCCAATAGAAACTCCTTCACAGCCTGGGCAAAGCATATATCAAAGTGGTTACTCAACCCAGGGTCTTCTTACCAATTCTAACGTGGTACGATTCTAACCATGTGAATAGATGTCTTGATGTCGAACATGGCAGAAACCACTTGATTACCAGTCAATGGTGTGAACCATTAACAAGTGCGAGGGAGATCACCATTAATGTCAATTATTCCCAAGGTACCCTAGTACATTCTAGCGAATGTGAATAGATGAGTTGAGGTCGAACACCTGTGGAATCATTCGATCAGGGGTCAATGATGTAGACCTATTTTCGAACATGAGGAGGCCTGCCATTGAGGCATGAAGGTCCCAAAGTACTAACTGGTTTCTAAGTCTGATTCCCGGATAATGTGTTGGAGTCGACAGGAATAGACTCGTCGAGGGAGGGCCTTGATGTATCCCCCATCAACGACACAAAAAAGACATAGAGATGTAATTGGTAGATCAAATGGACATGGACTAACATAGGTTTTGAGGCAAGATATTTGGGATGTCTAACTCTAGAGGCGGATACTTCCCTTGAACACTGAGGCACAACAGCAAAACATGACGTGGACCAACACTTATGCAGTGGATATGGTGACTTGCGTCAGGTGACCCAAAGGAGTGAAAGGGGCTCAAAGTATTGGCTCAGTGCAGAGGTGGATTATGATATGTTAAAATGACAAAGTTTCGTGTTCAAGGGAGACTCTAAGAAGTGTTGAATGATGTTCTCAAGAGACTGCTTGGTTTGATCCTCTCAATTTTTCCCCCATCTAGATGGATGAGTACCACTTTTAGGTTTAATGAGATCGAGGAGGATAACACATGCTCAATATAACTCACCTTTGGTAAGTTCCTCTTATTTTGTTTAACAAACCAGAAGAAGTAAGGGTTTGGTCCCATGTGGGCCTGTCGATGTGTGTTTTAACGAGTCCAAAGACAAAAAACTCGAAGGTTTTTAGGGATTATAGAGTTTGGAAAAACACTTAAAAGAGAACTCTCTCAGTTCCTTTTTCGTACAGTAGTCTAACGAGACCGAAAAAGAGATAAACTATCGCTCGAAAGATGCCCTTTCTGACCTTTTAACGAGTGTGAAAGGAAGCAAGGTCACTCGACAATCTTTTCATATTTAGAGAGTCTGAAAAGGGTTGAAAGAGGACTCCAGGGGGGTTTCTTTTTCGTGTGTTCGTGTATCTATATGGGTCTGAAAAAGAGATAAAATTTTACCCGGTTACGTTCTCATATTTTCGAGCTCAAGAACGAACTAACACTATGCTCATAAGTGTGACAAGGTGAATCATCCGTCAGAACTGCCAGGAAACCTGCAATGTCAGAACTACAAACCAAGGGTTTAGTGAAGCCATTATTTTATTAGAGAAACCCAAAAAATGACTATACCTTGTCAAAATGAAAATTTATAAATAACAATACAATGAAAATTCCATTTACCATTTCATTTTGCACAAGGATTTTGGAGTAGTGGAGATTCTCATTTTGAAGTGGTTCTTGTTTTGTTCGCTGTCAGAGCTATGGTTCACCATTTCGCTTGTCGTTTGGACCAGGTAGATGCCCATCTCTTCTTCTTTCAAACACATGGTTTTACAGTCATTTTAATAGCATCATTTAATTTAAAATATGAAGCCCTAAATTGCCAAAAAGACCAAAATTGGCCTCTTTTAAAAATGATGGAAAAAGGGGATTCTTTTTACAAAAACGTTTTAAAAAAGGGCAGCCAAGATGCCAACGCCTCAATAGCTGATTGGATGATTCATTTTTTGGCAAAAGAACCCATGAAAAAACTTTCCCATACGCCCACGCAGCCACAAATTCGTTTTGATTTTTTTAAATGTCTTTATTGTTGTTTGATGAATGTTAAATGGCTAGGGAAGGGCATGGTGATTGTAAAAGAGGATGTGATCATTTTAAATGGTGTGGGAATTTAGATTTCACATTTTAAATCACTTTTAAAAATTGTTGAAATTGCCAAAACGTGGGAATAATGAATTTCTTTATTTTTTTGTTTTGTAGGTAATTTCAGTGACCATGATCGAGTGGAAAGAAAGAGAACATGAGATGGATGATTTAGCCACCTTGCGGAACCCTCACACATAGGCCACATTGCAAGCTTGTGGCTTACTAAAGTTCTTCAAATTGAAAAAAATGAAGAAAGAAATTTTATTGCTTGAGCATATGATCGACCTATGGGATGTTGCAGAGCAAGGATTCCAAATTGGCACACAACTTTTAACCATTGAGTTAGAAGACATGTACTTTTTGACTGGCCTCTCGAAAAGAGGGGTTCCCATATCTTTTTCTAGGTAGAGGGCGCTACCTGAGAAAGTGGACGTGTATCTGGCACGCCACTGTATCCCAGGAGCAAGACTGGTAGGGGGTAGAATCCCTATCAAGGGTATTCAAGAGTTGCCCCTCTGGTCTATACTATTTACTATCACGAGCATGATGGGCAGTACTAGCACGCATCTGGCATCAAGATCATAGGTGGCTTATGGTGTTCAGTGTTTGGAATCAACACTATTCAACTGGAGTGCAGGGTTCCTTCGAAATGTGAAGGAACAGGTTTCACGGTGCAGGACGGGAAAGAAGCAGTTTGGTTGTGGCTCTTTTCTGGTCTCATTTTTTCTATAGCGCATCCCCTAGATGGAGCCTCAGATAGCACTGGTGGTGCGACCAGTGGATGAACCAAGGATGGAGAGGTGGACTAGTCTGTCTCCAAGGCTAGTATCGGAGTCAGAGTTACGTTTCACTGGTGATTTCTTTGCCTGGCTAAGACGGTAGTATCTCTGGATAGAGGAATTCCCTTATGTTGAGGTAGATTTCCACGGGAGCATGGATTTGATTTTGCCCGCGGGGGAAGACTGGGATGTGTCAGGTAAGAGACTGAGCCATACCTTGTATAGTTTTTGTTTTTTGAGGTTTTTAATGTATATATATTTTTGGGGGTCTGTAGAAGAGTTTTAACAGATGTATTGTTTTCAACATGCAGACAAGGGAGCAGTCTGCCTGGCCGATATACCGGTACCAGGACGTCGTGGGGGCATTCCTGTTGCAGTGGATCCGGCAGCACCAGTGATAGGTCTCCGGGAGGTTGAGAGAAACCTCCAAGGCCTCATGATGGGCATTCCTCCTTTATGGAGGGGAGAAGTGCCTTTACATCTGCAGAGGCACACTGTGGGAGTACCAGAGAATATCAATTCTCTATTGAGGCATGTAGTGCACGCGGTGATGTGTTACTCATAGCACAATGTAGTGCGGGGATATTAGAGTCTCTCCAGTGATCATGTTTTTGTATGCCTTGTCAGGCGACGTTGTATGGGTGGAAAGACCCAATATTTTTCTATTCTACATACTTTTTGATGTAATCCAAACATTTCAGTCACGCGATATATATATATATATATATATATATATATATATATATATATATATACAGTTTCAAGTTTTTACAGTGCCAATGATTTGTACATGAAGATGTCTGTGATGTGTTTTAATTTACATGTAATGTACAATTTTTCTTTCCTTAACTCTTATATGTGGGCAAGATACCGATCCATGATATAATTAGCTAACGAATCCAAAACACTATTAAGTTCTCTTGGAATGTGTCTATATGCAATGTAATTGAACATTCGTTCAAGACGACGAATGTGTAAGTGGAGGCGTAGCAGGATAGGACTGCGGATAGCGTAGATACGGTTGAGTTGATAGACCACGAGTTGGGAGTCTAAATAAATAATGATACGAGAGATACCTAGAGAGGAGGCTTGGGTCAACAGTCCAATGACAGCATGATATTCTGCCATATTGTTGGTTGCTGGTCCTAAGCAGATACCTCCTGAACTCACCACCTCGTCAAATTGGTAAATAACCCATGCTTCCGAAGCAATGTTCTGGGTATGTCGACTAGCGCCATCTGCGAACCCAAAAAAGATAGGAAAGGAAGACGTCATTTGTGCATGAAAACACAAGCACAGTCATGAGTGGAAAAGGTAAAGACTCGAGCACACGAAATAAATAGACACACCAAACTAAAATACAATAATGTACAAAGTACCGATGCTAGGTGATCTAGGCATAGTACTTTTTAAGGTAAATCCCATTTCGGGGCTCTCCCAGGGAAATTCCATCATGATCTACTAGTTCGTAAGCACCTCTATGTAGAACACGCTTCACGATGTAAGGACCGTGCCACATAGGTTCTAACTTTCCTGTCCCCAATTTATCATGAGCTTGGTCATAAACGAGGACTAAGTCTCCCTCTGCAAAAGTCCGAGGGTGGACGGATTTTTTGTATTGATTCTTGATTCATTTTTGATGTGCCTCATTAACGAGAGCAACATCACGACGTGTTTCGTCCAGCTTGGATAAATACAAGAATCGTTCTTCTTCAGCAGAAGTATGGGGCAGGAGTTCTACTTTCAGTTTGAGTGATGGCATCTCACACTCAATTGGTAGGATGACTTCAATGCCATATACCAAATGGAAAGGAGTAAATCCAGTTGAGGTTTTCACAGAGGTGCGATAGGCCCAGAGATCAGAGAAAATTTGTAAATGCCACGATGTCTTATTTTCCCCTACCATGCATTGGATCATGGTTTTTAGGACTTTGTTGATGGCTTCAACTTGTCTGTTAGGCTAAGGGTAGTAAAGGCATGAGTTTTCATGGTGAAAACCCAATTTGACATGTAATTCGCTCATCATCTGGTTTTTGAAGTGTGCACCATGATCAATGACAATGGCATGTGGTACACCAAAACGAGTTATGATATGGTTGAAAAGAAACAGAGTTGTAGTACGACCATCGTTCAAGAAGGTAGGCATAGCCTCGACCCATTTGGTGAAGTAGTCAACGACAACGATGATGTAACCGTGCCCCTCAGCTGAGGTAGTCTTACACTGCATGAAATTGATTACCCACGTTGCAAAGGGGTCGATGGAGATAATGGGGTGAAGTGCAGTAGGGTGGGTGCGTGCCTTCTTGTTAAATACTTGGAAGGGTGGGCATTTTTTGACGGCCTCGATGCAATCTTTGAAAATCGAGGGCCAAAAGTAGTTGGCACGTAGGATTTTTTGGGCTGTGGCCATCCCGAAAAGGTGACCGCCACAGGCGCCAAGGTGACAATCATTCAAAACGTGTTAATCCTCCTCGTGAATCAGACATCGCTGAAGGATGGTGTCAATACCACGACGATACAAGGTGTCGTCGATGATGAGATAACAACGAGAGTGGTGACGAATGCATCGACGCTCTTCGCCAGAGATTTTGAGCTGAAAACGTTGGGTTTGAAGGTAGAGGAGAAAGTCTCCATACCAAGGATCGGAGGTGCTGATGAGGAAGAGAGATTCATCGGGGAGAGAATCTCTAGGTTCAATGTTTTCATCAGTACGAGGGAGAGCAAAGATAAGCTGTGCAAACACCAGGTATTTTTTGGCTTTAGCCTTCGCAAAATCAAGATCAAATTCTTGAAGAATGATGATCCATTTTGAATATTTGCCCCTAAGTACTTGACACGTCAAGACATGGTACATGGGGTTAGAGTCTGTGATCACCGTGGTGGTGTATAATAAGATGTAATGGCGGAATCTCTGGACAACAATGATGGCTGCCAAAGCCAGTTTCTCGACATGCGAATATCGGAGTTCGGGTCCAAATAGACTCTTGCTCAGATAATAAATCACATTTTCTTCACCGTTAGGGTCCTCCTGAACTAAAACCATCCCAATAGTGGAAATGGAGGTGGCCAAGTAAAGGATATAGTCCTTTGTGTATTTCGGAGGGTGTAACAAGGGAGCATGGGTCAAGGCTTGCTTGAGAGCATCGAATGACCATTGGGCAGTGTCATCCCAGATGAAAGGGATATTTTTCTACAGTAACCACATGAATCCTTTATTTATCTCGGCGTAGTTGCAGATGAAACGGGGAAGGAAATTTTCTTTGCCTTGCAAACTCTGGAGTTGGGTCAAATTGGTAGGTGGGGGTAAGGCTAGAATGGCTTTGATCTTTAAGGGATCCACCCGGATCCCGTCTTTGGAGACAATGAAACCAAGGAGTCGATCGAATTCGACAACGAAAATGCACTTGTGGGGGTTCAAGAAAATATGGTAGAACCGACATCGAAGAAAAATTACCCGCAAGTGATCGATGTGATTGGATCGATTGGATGAGTGGGCGGGTAACTCGTCGAGGTAAGGCTTTGCGATATGCTTGATATCATGAAAAGCATATGACATGGCCCATTGGAAACTAGCACCAACATTTTTTAGGCCAAATGGTAGCTTTCGATAGGTGAAAGTCCCCCATGGGTAGATAAAGGCTATCTTATGTTGATCAGCAGGTAAGATTTCAATCTGGTTATACCCAGAAAAGGCATCCATGAAAGAGAAGATTATGCTCCCCACGCAATTATCAATGATTTGGTCAATGAAGGGCATAGGGTAGTTGTCCTTAGAACAAGCTTTGTTGATATCTTGATAATCCACACAAACACGGATGGTCCCTTGTTTTTTGGCAACCAGAACAAGGTTGGAGACCCATTCTATCAAAGGGATGGGATAGATGAAGCCAGATTTTAGAATTTTTTCAACTTCTACCTTTATAGCTGCGATTTTCTTGGGATGAACCGGGCGAAGCTTTTGTCGAATAGGTTTCACGTCAGGGTAAGTTTTGATTTCATGTACAACGATTGAAGGGTCGATCCCTGGCATCTCCTCGTAGCTCCATGCGAAGACATCATGAAATTCCTTAAACAAAGCGGTGTAAGAAACCACTTCCTCGGGTGTGAAATTAGCACCAAGGTTGGTGTTTTCCATGACACCTTCTTTGATCGAAATGTCAATCATGATCATAGTGGATATGTTACCCATGTTCACCTAAGAGGGAGTATCTTGTGTGAGGATAGGAGATTTCGGAGCATCGGTAACATCGGGAGGGAAGACAGAGTATATGTCTTGGTGAATTTCTTCCAAAGGTGGAAGAAAAGAGGATCGATGATGGTTGTCATCCCAAGGCAGATCATCAATGCTAAGCATTTCCATAATAGATTCATCTGAAGGAAAAATTTGGGAAATGTAATCAATAGCAGACGATAGGGAATCCAACCATGAGGGCACCGAGTAGGCATCAGGTGCCAATGAATGTGAATTGTTGGAAGAGGGAGAGGTAGATTGGATAGCTACTTATGCGGCCTCAGCTGGGCTAAGTGGCATAGTGTCACTGAGCACATTGAATTCCAAGGGACTAGGTACAATCCAAGGATAAGATGATTCCAAGGATTGATAAGGCATAGTCGAGATCATATTGACGATGGAAATATGATGTGCGGTAGGTGAAAGTGGTGTAGGGAAAGTACCCATAAGGCTAGAATCTTTCAATAAGACAACACCAACGCTTTCATACGTAACTGGGTGGTCTCCCAAAAAAGGAATGTTGTTGGTGGCAGGGATGCGAGCGTCGGGTGTACAAAAATCAAGTTGATCGACGCTGACAATTTTTCCTTGATGGGGTAATTGTACACATCAAAACACTGACGAGGCGATGGCAGTCATAGCGTAGAACCAAATTCTTCTAAATAATAGGGTGTAATCGAGGGGAGCATCGACCACCTCAAAATCAACGGTAACAGTTTTTCCACCCAACTGAATGGATAGGGATTGTAATAACCCATGAGGATGAAAAACTCGTCCATCGAAAGCACATAACATCGTAGGGGATTTGTTAAGGGAAGGTGATTTCAATCCTTTCCAACAAGCTAGAGACATGACATAGGTAGAGGATCCCTCATCCAAGATAGTTCGGTGGATTTGTTGATTGTGAACAACAACATCAATTTGGAAAGCTAGCTGGTGGGAGAGTCACGGTTGATGGTCATCCAGATTAAACATGAGGTTGTTTGACGACTCAGGATCAAAAGCGCTGATAGGGGCTAAGAGCGTTCTACGTTGGCTGGGACAATGTTGTAGAACTTCCAAGGTGGACATAGCACATGGGGCTTGCGCCAAATCTTCTACAATATTGTAATTTTGGGCAGCCCATGAATTAGGATTGAAGGTATATTTCTAGATGGTGCTCTTAGGAGGGTGTAATATAGATTCAAACGAAGGTTTTTCAATCTGAAGTGGCCCAGATGGAGGGCTAACAGACGGAGGATTAACAGAGGATGGTAACGGGTCTGGTGAAGAACCGTTAACAGTCTTTGACTTATCAGTTTTAACTGGCATGTCATATGTCGTAGAGAGAGTGGTTAGATTAACCATGTTAAACATATAAATGTGGGTACTTGTTGAGGCCTCATCATGGGGTTGGTTGGAACTGCCCCCTGGCATGGGGGTTTGGGCAACCAAAGATCGCTACTGTGGAAAAGGCTAAGTAAGCACAGCGGGTTGTGAATTTCCCTTGAAAAGTTTGGCCACTTCATCACGATGTGGGCAGTCTCGGGTGTAGTGATCATCACCATAGATGAGACATGAGAATTTTGGTTTTCATTGTGGTTGTTTTTCGGTAGAAAGGGTTTGTGGTTGATTATTCGGTTGATCATTGTTATTGTTTCTCTTTGGTTTATTTCTCGCTTTCTTCTTGCCCCTAGGTTGTTGTGAAGGGGTTGATTGGACCACATTCACCTCAGAGACCTGAGTTTGAGGGGGGGTAGAAGAGGGTGCAGTCGGGCTGGGAGAAACCATCGAAGTTGGATACTGAATCATTCCAGTCGACTAGGTAGTAGATTGTGTTTTGACGGAGCCAATAAATCCATCCGTGTGGGAAGTAGACGATGGTTTGGATGGATCATTAGTGGCATGGGTAGCATTTGGTATCAACTCATACAAAGTATCGGACTGTGAATAGACTAAGTCTAAGTACTGATTTCGGGCAATAGCTTCTTCCTCAGTGACCACGCCACCCATGGCAACATCACGAGCTATCTGGGGTAACAATGATTTAGTGAACCATTCTGCTAACAATTGGTCAGGAATGACTGCTTTGATTAGCCTTTGTCATCGTCTCCATTCATGAATATGATCGGAGATATGTACAGAAGTTGTCTTTTTAAGGGAGGTTAATAGTTCAGTACCTGTCTCATATCGAATGGGTATTTGAAAGTGTGTGAGGAAGGACATGGTGAGGGAGTTGAAATCGTGAAAAGATGCGCGTGGTAGTTCAATATACCATTTCCCTGCGGAACCCGATAGTGTTCGTTGGAAAATATGCAAATGAATAGAATCGTCCATGAGGGAGTTGGATGAACACCACATATGGAAAGTCATCACATGGTTGTTTGGGTCTTCTCCGGACTTTCCGTCGAATTTTGGGATATCAGAAGGAAGTTTAGCTGGAATAGATGGCCAAACCAGAGAATGATAAATAGGATCATTCGTTAACCGAGACAAGTCTGGAAGGTCCAGGGTAGCTAGAAAAGGTAGTTGTCGGTTAACCTGTGGGTAATGCTGGTGTGGCATGGGGACACCAGTGGGGCCAATCACTGGGTTACGTGGATAATTGCAACTAGTGGGTCCTCTTGCATGAGGTTGTTTTTTACCAAGGTACACAGGATTTGAGGTATTTTGAGAAGCATGTGTGAGCGGAGGATAACCAGATGGGTTTTGTGGGTTATAGGTTGGGTTTGTCATTTGTCCATAAGGAGGTTGTTGCGGAGTCTGAGAATTTTGTTTTGCCGAGAACTGTGGGTTTCCTGGAAAAGGGACGTTCCACGGATTAGGTGTGGCAGACACATTTTGTCCGTGTGGTTGATTGTAGACTCCGGATTGAGGCTTCTCCCCAGCATGAGGGTTCCCCCCAAATGGAATTTATCCTTCGGTGGGAAGATGCCCCCCAACTTGAGGTAGAGTTCCCAGAATTTGAAAACTAGACGTAAATAAATGACCGGTGTCACTGAGAGGATTAGGACCACCAAGACTGGTCCCTCTGGGTTGTTGGATAGGTATGGAACTTCCCGGTACAACTTGGGTAGTATCAGCTTGGGTAGTAGTGGCAGTGAAAGCATTTAGTGCTCTATACCCAAAAGGGAGTGATGATGTAAGTCTTGGTGTTACAGGTGTGCCAATCACAGCTTGATTAACCACCGCGTTACCGATGGGAATAGTCAGAATGTGTGGGACTATCGTAGAATGGGCCGTCTAGAGGGGAAGAGTATACCTCGGGCTAACAGATGGTATGTTCGGACCAATGGGTGGTGTGGCTGTAAAATGGTAAAATGGTTTAGCGGTACTGTGTAGGAAATGGGTGCGTCAGCACCCATCCCTATTCCATAAAGATCTAGCACCATGCGTGTTGGACTTCGAACAATGTCTGCAGTCCAAAAAGGGTCATCGGCTAAAGGGTTTTGATGAGACCCAGCCGGAATGTCAGAAGGATTGATGACGAAAAATTCACCAGCGGAATTCAGTTGGAGGACATGTCGTTCATATCCCTCCGGAATGCGGAAAGCTTCCAAAGACTTTGAAACAATTCAAAAATTCTCCAAAGGAGTGGGAACTTCTTCCTGGGAAGTTGCAGTGTTTCGAACCTCGCACTATTGAGGAGATTCCTCCATAGAATGAGGGGGTAAAGGGGTGTTTCCTTCCATATTTTCTGGAGGAAGTCCCTGTAGCCTCCATGAATGGTGTGGAGAGTCAATGTTGGCGAAAAAGAGTCGGTGAAAAAAATCTATGGACAACTACCGAAAAGAAACAACATACACTAATAGAATCTAAGAATCACAACCAAGCAAACAGGACCTTCTTTTGATGACCGTACTAGTTGGTGATGAAATCCAACATCGCGTGATCAAGTCCAGAAGGGGTGGGGGTAGGGTGGAACAGTTACAATGGCGACCTGCTTAAAGGACTTATGCCTTGGTGCAAGATTCCACGCAGTAATTGTGGATTTACCCTCCAAGGATCCCAAGTGAGTTTGGCCAATGTCTGCCCCAGGTACAGTGAGACTTCCCTTCACTGTCACCTTGTGTAAGACCCTAAATATTATGGCCACTAAGGTTAGCAATTCGCAGTCATCCCCTGGGCGGGAACAGTCGACAGTCTGATCCGAACGTACGGGCAAGGTATCGATCCCGAAATCAACTAAAAGACTTCCACGCAGTAATTGTGGATTTACCTCAAAGTGACCCCCATAATATTATCTGAACACCACAATCAGTTGAACCATGAAGGGATAATCTCCGTAACTCACTCGAATGCGACCTCGTTCATAACCCCTATGTGAGAGGGGGATCCCAGGCAGGCTTATACAATGATTGGATTTGACTCTCCCTAACTCACGATGCTACTGTTTGTTTTGAAAACTTTGGAGAGTTATGCTCACATCCTAATCCAAAGTACTAAGCCTAGTCTACTGTGGTGGAGGATCCTAGAAAAGAAAAAGTTCTAAATAATTTTTAATTAGCGTTGATTTTATAGTTGTTCTTTATGCAAAAAGGGGTGCATGGAAGTGAAATGAATGGAATTATGAATCAATCCCAAAAATGCATCAAATATGATAAGCAATCACTTATTTTCGATGAACATCTATCTAAGGGAGAGAGAGAGAGTTATTTTCACTAACAAGCACTAATAAGGAATGTCCTCAAACAAATTTTCTTCAATCAAATCCTGATGTGATGCTAAAAATTTCAAGATGCCTTCTAACATGCACTATCAATCATGAAGATGATTTTTATTGTTTGCATATGAATAATGATTAATTCAAAACAATTCTCTTCTTGCTAATTATCTTCTTGGATGAATGAAAATCAAACCAACACAAGCAAGAATCATGCAAACAATACACCCTCTCGTTGTGATCAAAACAAGAAGTGAAAGAAAAGAAACAATCAAAGAGAAATCAAACTTCACACCCAAAAGAAAAATTCAAAGAACAGCGATCTTAACTAAAACCAAATGAAAAGATATGTAGACCTTTGATGACCTTCACCAGCATTTTCCGTTCAGTCAACGAGGAGAGAAAGACAATGCATGAGTTTCAAACTCCAAATGGCATAAAAACTCAACAACAATAGAGAAGAAGGCTAAAAAATCCAAACAACAAGATGTTTGTTCTTCAAGAAAAAGACAAATGTCCAAGCTGGAAAGAAGAAGGATTGACTCACAAGGTTACCCAGCAAGAGAGACACAGAGGGAAAACCCTGAAAAAACAATTCTGGAAGGTTTATTGGCCAAAGGAGGGTTGGCACTCTGTTGTCAAGGAAAAGGAGCATTATAGCACTCTGTGTAAGGCTATTAGGGAGCACTGGTGCTCTGTGAACATAGGGACAAGGGCGCCAGGTTAAAAAAACTCCCAAAGGTGTCAAAAATCCAAAAATTGTAATTCAATCTCGACAATTAGGTTGAGTATGATGGGGTAGGGAGCCAATTAGCTCATGAAACCAATCAAAAGAGGAGTGAACCAGGTTTGAAACAAATCAAGGGGTATAACAAGGTCAATGAGGAGAAATCAAAACAAGAAGTTTCGATTTGAGGACTCCCCAGTGGAGTCACCAGTTTCTGTTGTAGGAAAATCTCCCTGCGGATAGGTAGATTGCCTCAATGAGCTTGACCTTAACTCTAAGACAGAAAATGCTTAACGTGGACACCGACTTGGACCTTTCAAATCTATACAAACTAACACATGAGAAGGAAGGAGAACAAAAGTACCTCTTTATCGACGTTTTCCCCTACATGCTCCGAGTTGAGCTCCCATCCTTTGCTCCTCGCTGAGTTCTGTAGACAAACAAGATACAACCACTTCCTACTCTATTCATATTAGCCTGAAAATAGATCTATCTATCAATGATAAGTTCATGTAAAATTAGACAAAAACTAGAAAGAAACAGGCCAAGCATGTCATATTAATGAGAATAGCGACATCAGTACTTATAATCGTAGATGCGAATGTGACAGCTTCGTCAAGTCCCCTTCGTCTAACCCTTGCTCGAAAGATCCACAACCTGGATGATAGCAGCTTCACTGATCACTCTCCTTTGGCTGACTGTGTGTTTCCTATGAGATCATAGGTTTCATACTAGCAATTCTTCCCCCTTTTCACCATCATAGAGCTTTCTTATATAGGTTAAGAGGAGCTTAACCTCTTGAGTTATCTTTAGAACAAGTTGAGGAACTTCCTCCTTAGATCAGGGATCTCCGGATGGAACCAAGAATTCGAATGCAACTACCTTCTAAAATTGAAAGATCCTCCCTTATTCTCCTCAACGGGCCAACTACTGCCTCAGATTAGGCAACTCTCCCTCAAAAGGGGCATCAGAGCATTGTAGCACTCCCTAGGAAGCTTGAGGGAAGCGCCAACGCTCCAAAGGTGGATAGTACTTGATCCGGATTATTTTCGGCACGAAATGAGAGTGGAGATATAATAAAGAAATGCACAGAGATATTGTAGATATTCAATAATATAACAGAAATGTATCAGATATGCAACCATAAACACAGATA
>JZKD02S2116581.1:461447-474704 GCA_000966675.3 Picea glauca
GTACTGTGGATTTAATTTTGGATTGTTTTCTTAAATACAAATGACCTTTGTATCAAAGCTCATCATGGAGCCAAGAGTACCCTAGGGAAGATGGAGCATTGGACTGCACTTGTTGGATCAGCTGTGAACTTTTGGGATCATGTAGCCATTCCTAGCAGAAGGCTTGGAGCCAATCTGGTACAATGAAGGAAAGAGAAAAAAGGGATCCGTCATCTTCATACTTCTAGGAAAGTGAATTCGCAACCACATTGTCTTTGTTGTTTTTGTAAATTATCTCATAATCATATACAAATAGCTTGGTCACCCATTTTTGTTTCTCCAGGGAGGAAATGCCTTGTTCCAGAAAATGCTTGAGGCTTTGATGGTCTGTCTTAATTTGGAAGCATTGCCCCAATATATAAAGGTGCCATAGATCAACGAAATGTAGAATAGCCAACATTTCCTTTTCATAGATTGATTTGCCCAGATTTATTTCAGATAGTTTCTTTTTGGTAAAGACCAAAGGCCGACCCTCTTACATAAGGACAACACCAATTCCTTTCCTTGAAGCATCACATTCCAAGACAAAGGTATTTGTGAAATCAAGAAGGGCTAGGAATGGAGTGGTGCACATGGCCATCTTCAAGGTTTGAAAATCTTGATCCATGGCTAGATTCCAAGTGAAAGATTTCTTTTTTAAGAGTGCAATGAGAGGTGTTGCAATCTTTCCATAATTCTTAACAAACTTGCGATAATAACCTATTAAGCCCAGAAATCCACACAAGCTTTTGAGAGTCTTTGGGTGATGCCAATATTGCATAGCTTCAATCTTTTTAGGATCCACCTGGACACCATCCTTACCAACCAAATGACCCAAGTACTCGACTTCTGAGGTGCCAAAATCACATTTAGATTGTTTCAAGAAAATTTGGTGTTGAGAGAGTAGATGGAGAACTCGATCCACATGGGCAAAATGGTTTGTCCATGTTTTTATATAGATGAGTATATCATCAAAGAAATATAAGACAAAAGGACGGAGAAAATGATGGAATACATGATTCATGAGGATTTGGAAGGTGGAGGGGGCATTACACAAGCCAAAGGGCATGACCAAAATCTCATAGTGGCCCTCATGAGTTATAAAGGAAGTCTTGGGAATGTCTGCCTCTTTCATACATATCTGGTGGTATCCAGAATGAAGATCGAGTTTAGTAAAGAACTGGGTGGCACTCAATTCATCCAAAAGGTCATCAATGACAGGGATGGGAAATTTGTCTTTAATGGTAAGTTTGTTGAGTGCAAAGAAGTCAGGACACATTTGCCAAAAACCTTATTTATTCAGGACCATGACCACAAGAGAATAATAGGGGATCGTATTAGAGTGGATAACGCCTGCGTTAAGGATTTCCTAGACCATTTTCTCAATTTCATTTTTTTGGTAAAAGGGGTGACGATACAGACAGATATTGGGAGGAAGGCTTCCTGGTACAAGGGGAATGGAATGATCATGAACACCATGGGAAGGAGGGAGTCCTTGGGGAGTGGAAAAGACCACTTGATGTTTAGAAAGGATGGATTGTAGGTCTTGTGGCACCGAGGGTGTCTTTGTTGCTTGTATGACATGGAGTTGGGCAATAACACCAGAATGACCTTTTTTGAGCAGCCTTTCCATGCGATGGGAACTAATGATCTTAGGTGAACTGAAGGTGATTCCTTGGAACTTATATTGTTGGCCCTCTTGGTCAAATTGCATGGTTAATCCCTTAAAATCCATGAGAATGGGACCTAAAGTCCTTATCCAGTCTGCACCCAACACAATGTCACAACCGCCCATGTTGATAGCAAACATATGATATTTGAGGTGGTAGTCACCAATTTGGAGACACACATTTTCACAACACCCTCCACATTTCATGGATCCACCATTGGCAATCATGATTTGGAAATTATATACAATATGGATGTAGCAATGAGTTTCTTGGGAAATATAGCGATGAATAAAATTATGGGTGCTTCCACTATCAACCAGAATAATGACCTTCTTATGCTTGATGTAACCGATGAGCTTGAGGGTTTGGGGAGGCGAGAATCTAGTGAGAGCATTTAGGGAAATGACTTGTTCTACTTTGGGAGGATCTGAGGGAGGGGTTATGTCAGTGGTTTCAGGTGACTCAAACACAAGGGGAGTTTCAACATCCTCTTCCAAAATATCCTTTGATATGGCCATAAAAAGCTTTTGTTCCTTACACTTGTGGCTTGGGAAATATTTTTCATCATAATTATAACAAAGGCCTTTGAGTTGGCGTTCATCCATTTCAGCCCTGGTCAATTTTTGGATATTTAGTGGAGCAAAGGGAGTAGTGGGATTTACCAGTTTAGTGCGAGGGATAAAGGAGGGTTTCTTGTTTTGAGAAGATACAACCTGTTTTGCTTCTTTATCTCTTTTAGTAGCCTCCACCTAACTCTAAGGTTGAGCCATGAGGACATGGGCCCAAATATCATCCTTGAGGCCACTGATAAACCACTCTCGGAAAAAGACATCAGACATGCCCTCTGTCCAAAAAGCCAGGCACTCAACAGTAGCTATAAAG
Source organism: Picea glauca (assembly GCA_000966675.3). NCBI lineage: Eukaryota > Viridiplantae > Streptophyta > Pinopsida > Pinales > Pinaceae > Picea > Picea glauca. Next base: position 464,018 of record JZKD02S2116581.1, read on the forward strand.
TCTTCCACTGTTCCTGATTGTTTCAACTTTGTCAAATGGCCCAAATGGTTGGTGTCATTGTTAAAGAATTCACAAAGCTCTGTCACAAATTGTGTCCAAGCAATATACCCTTGATGGGAATTTTTTGTCCATTTCCACCATTGCCAACGTTCTTGATCTAGATGGAGAACCCCATACCAAAGTTTGGCCAAGTCATCTGTAATTCCGTATAAACAGAAATAATGTTCCATTTGGGTTACCCAACCAGTGGGATCCGAGCCATCAAATTTGGTCACATCCACCCACGGAAGGCGTAGGTCATGTTGAAAGTGATGGTGTTGAAAGTTAGAGGAATGTTCATCTTTAGTATCTGAAGGTAGGTCAAATAAAGGGTTATCTGTAGGGATATGCATCTTGGTGCAGAGCATCGAAATGATAGATTCAATATGGGTAGTCAAGTCTCGTTTAATTTCCTCCATTGAGGACTACATGGATGTATTGAGGGTGGAAACATTGGCACTGAGTTGTTTCACTTCTTGTTGGGTCTTAGTGAAATTAGATTGCAAGGTATTGAAGCGAGCTTCGAGGTCTTGGCTACGAGTATGGGCCGTGATGATGAGGAAACTGAAATGGGGTGGGTGGGGTCAAATATTTTGCTAAAAAATGATATGTATGAATGTGATAAGGGTGAAGAGATGAATCCAATGGAATAGGTCTCAAATAATGGGCTTTAGGTAATCTAGGCCGATTCGTACACAGGTGTTGTCTGATGCAAAACCACTCGAAGGGGTACCAACAAGGGTTACAAGGGTGGCCAACAGATGTGCGCTTAAGTACCACTTGTATCTTGCATGTATGAATTCCTCAACTGTGGGTTTATGCACGTAATGACAGATCTTTGTGGATTAAAGACGTCGGAATACGTCTTTACCCTAAAAAAAAAATTAACCCACACTTTCTACCAAGGAAAGTGCTCTGATACCACTTGTAATATACCAGATATAAAAAGTACGAAGAACATAAATAAAATGCTAGAAATGGAATAATAACAACAATATAACCAGAACAATCACCACAATAGCATTCAAATGATATAAGAATAACAACAGAAATAGCACTTTCATTATGAAAGCAATGCTCATGGGCCTCTTCGAGGGGGCAACCTCCAGTTGAGTAGAGATCTATTACAATAATATCCAAGCTAGGGTTCTCATACCCTCAACTCCTATTTATACTAAATATGTATATCAAAAGAAGCATCTAGAGGAAGATCCTTCTAGAAGAGGAAGCTTCTATTAGGTCTTCTTACATTTGATGTATTCTATTTTATTGAAAGGCCTTATTAATATTGACCTTTATTACATCGAAATATATTGTTCTACCTATGTGCAGGTTAGGACCCTAACAACTTGAATGAATACATAAGATCAATATTTGAATATCATATTCAAACAATTATGAGAGACCCAACTCTCTGTTACAAGACCCAGCTTGTAGTTCTCAGATCCAACTAAGAAATGAGGAATCCAACCCTCATAATAAGTCCCAGTTTGTTGATATCAGATTCAACTGAGATGTGAGGAATCCAATCCTCATACAAGACCCAACTTGTAAACATGCACCAACCTGATAAAATGAACCTTCATTCAATCCATTATATATAAATATATATAGTTCAACAAATTCAACTACACTTCTTCTCACCATTCCTTCTTGTTTGTATAGTCTTCCAAATGGTGTGAATTTGAATCATTGTGTCTTTTTATATTTGAACCATTGTACCTTTTCATTTAAATGATAATATTAATCTTTAATTAATATCATTTTTCCTTTTATCCTTTATTCATAATGCTCATGAGTTAATTCTCTTTTAATCACGACTGTGTGTCAGTTCTTTTGTCTTCATGAGTTGATCACATACATGGATTGACTCATTATATTGCACTCATGGTTACGTTGTGTTCTCAGTTCACAAACATATCATATTTTGATCTTTTATCAATTCTATGTATTATTCTAGTGTTAACTCTCTATCTAATTAAATCTTTATGAGGTGCTTCCTTCAAACCATTTACATATGACCATATTCACAAAACCACAGGCTTATTGATTTGAGCATTACCTCTTATTTTTACCTTTGTCTTTTTATTCCATACGACCACAGGTGGTGACCAGGCACTAAGCTAAATAAGTGTTTGATCACTTATCAAAATCAACAGTCATGTTTTAATCTCCCGATGAGATGGACGTCTATTGGCACTTTGGGACTTTGTCCTTCATGACTTCTAGCCTTTTAAAAAATCTCCTGATGAGTTGGACGATTTTCAACACTTTGTCACTTCGGCTATTCCACTTACGTTATCCTTCCACTATACTTGATCAACGGTCGAGAAATCTCTTGATGTAGATCAACGGTTAACATTGACTTCAGCCTTCAACACTTTGGGTGATTTCGCCTTCACATTCCTTCAATCTTATAGAGTTCATTTCGCTGAAGTAGATCAGACGATTGGATTTTTTTCAAACAATGAGCGTTTCTAGTTCATTTTAGAACTTTGAGACTTCGGGTATTTTTTGGTGGTGAAACTCCCAAAGTACAAAACTCTCAGAGTGATGTGACTTGCTGATGTCACTTGTTTGGTGTGGCATTGACTGAGTGGCTGCCACATGTCACTTATATTCGTGACTTATGCATACCTAAAATTCCAACTACACCTTGACACTTGTCATCATATGACTATGCCACATGTCCTTGATGATGTGGATCTCCTCATGTGGAACATTTTCTTCTCCTAGATCTAACGATTGTCCTAACTCCTGAGATGTATCTCAAATCGATGACTGAGAGTCACTTAGAAACTAAGGCCTTCGGGACTTCGGGTAATTTGATTTCTCCACTTCCCAGTTCTCCCGAAGTGATATTCCATGAAGTGTAAACCTCAAGTAACTTGACTTCATCCAATGGACAGTATTTAACCCAAAAAGGCTTAACATGATCCAACAGTTTTTGGGAATTCAACTATTTGGGATTTCGGGCCTTTGGCCTTACTTATCCTTTCCTTCCACTTTATAAATTGGACAGTCAATATCACTCCTGAAATATTTTTCAGATCAAGTGGTCCTCATTTACTTCAGGACTTCGGCCTTCAGGTGATCTTACTTGTTCTAAACCCTTTTCTCCTGAAGTGGTCAGGGCCAAATTTGACCACTGCTACCTTGGCACACTCTAAATAGATTAGACGGTCTTCATCTTCTCTTGTCCTATCCTTCCACTTAACTTGATCCAACTGTCAATGTGGATTGTGGAACCATAACTAGCAAGTGGTTTAATTTTTCACCCAAGATCCACAATTGAAGTTGTGCGATTGTTGGTGAGACAACCACAGATGTTGATCTTTGAATCAATGAGATTTGATGATCTAGAATAATTGTAGGATTGTAAATAACATCTAGTTTAATTATCCCTTCACACTCCATGATCAATCCCTGTCATTAATCTAGCACTTTCAAATACAACGGTCATGACTTAATCTGATCATTTGGTGGATTGACCATAGTCATCGATCTTTGAGTCGATGAGATTTGACGATCTAGACTAAGTGCAGGTTTGGGAATAACACGTTATTTAATTCTCCTTTTGTTCTCTGCAATCCATCCCTATCGTTGATCTGTGCTTGCGTATCTAATGGTCATGGTTTTTCTTGTGGGGATTTTGATCCCGATCACGTTTCTACACTGCACTTTCTCTCTTAAGCTTTGATCATAGGAACATTATTGATCATATCCTGATCAACAATAATCATGAATTGCTTCAACCTTAATGTGATGTTATTATGTTGATCTTTAGTATACTTTTCCTCCTGAGATTAACCTTGTTGCTCTGTTTCATTCTCTTTCCATCATTGACCCTTCATTACACATGGACAAACCTTATTGGCCATCTTGACACTAATGCCAACTTTATAACTTTCCATGATTGATTCATGTTTCCATCATAACAACTTATCATGATTGTTGACATCAATGACAACACATCAATGACAATATGTCCAATAGTATTGACCTCAAAGCTGGCATATAGGTTAGGTTTTTCCCTACTTGCATTTTTGAATTATCCATTTCCTAGTTCATTTGGCCTTAGAATTGACCTCATTGAATTGTGACACTAAAATTCCTTGTTGATAAGTGTGTTGTACTTTATGTGGTAGAGCCTTCCTTCCACAGGAATCCTATTTAGAACCTTATTTTCCATTTGGTTCCCATGTTGAAATAATTCATAGGCATGCGAGTTTTGTTTAGTTCCACCATGATGATATATTGAAGCCTCAATATTCTCTCTAATCAACATTCTTGGCCTTACCCATAGGACTCCCTAATGAGCACGATGTGTTGTTTTTCAATCTTGCTTTAAATTTCAAAAGAAACATCCAACAAGACTGTATTTATTATTTTCTATCTCTTCCGGATTACTTGAGAAAAGAAGCCCCCCTAAATTCTTCTTTGATCCCTTTTCATACTCTCAAAGATTGAAAATATTGTTGAGCAATCTTGTTTCCCTTCACGCTCACCAAACTTAAATTTTAAGGCACATATGTTCGATGATAGTTTACCCCTTTGTCAGTTTGGAAGACTAATTTTATGAATAAAGGTATGCTATAGGAACTTCAGTTCGCTAGAAGAGTATCCTTAGACGTAAGTTTAACCCTTTTTATGGCCTAAGGGGATAAATTTTTGAAAAAGGAACATTCTCCTTGGTTTTGGTTTATCTCTTTTTTGGGCCTTGGATATTACTTACAAAAAAGGAACCCCCCCCCCAGAGTCCATAGTTAAGATCTTTTTAGACTCCCTAAATATGAAAAGATCATTGAGTGACTTTGTTTCTTCACTCTCATTAAATCGGTCGAGAAGAACATCTACTTGGCATGAGTTTAACCCTTTTTCCAGCCAGTAGATTATTCAGGAAAAAGGTACGCCTCATGAGATTTATCTCACCTGGAGAGTTCTCCTTAGTTATATTTTATACATTTTTGGGCTAAGGAGGCTAAACCTAGAAAATTTTGTGAGTCCATAGTTAAGCTCTTTTCAGACTCCTTAAAATTAAAAATATAGCCGAGTGATATTGTCTTTGTCACACTCGTTAAAATGGTTTTGAAAAGATGTCCCTTCAGTGCAAGTTTAACCCTTTTTTGAGTTGATTGGAATAATTGAAAAAATGGTAGTCCCTGGACTCTTCTTTAACTTTTTTCCAGACTCTCTAAACGTGGAAAAACCATCGATGTTACCTTCTCTCGGCTCATAAAAATTTACATGGAAGGGATCTTGTTGTGCCATGCTTAATCACATTGCTGGTCTCATATTTACATATTTGGCCTAATGTCAGCTGCATGTTTCTCTCAACTGAACCTTTAAAGCATTCCTCATGCACAATCCTTGTAGAACTTTTTGCCTCTATGATTTGACACCTTGACCCATGGAGGAATTTTCCTCGAGTGTCCTTATCCTGCACATGTCTCCTTTCCTTGAGCATCAGTATGTTCCATGCACTTGGAACCAGTTTGTTTGCTCATGAAACTCGTTCCTCCTTTGTAATGTAGCATTATTTTATTATTTTTCAAGCTCGTTAAAAATTTGAAAAAGACAAAAAAATCAAATATTCCAAAAAGAGGGGGTGAGAACTATACACTCTTTTTCTGAAATCAATATAGTCTCCCTTGGACAAAGCACATCCTTTCATTTGTTCGCTAAGAATTGGGATCTAGTATGACCTTAGGAATCTATTCTCACTACATAGAGTTGTGTCCTCCTCCATTTGGTTACTCTTCCAAACATATGGAGAGTTTACGGTGCCTCCTACATCGCAAAATTATGTCAATATTACGCTGCCTGAGTCTGACCACATTTCATGCTTTTGTCCAAGGGAAGTTTTATCCAACCTAAGTCGACCATGTTGATTAAGGTTGGTTGTCATTGATGTCAACCCTTGAAGAAATTCTTATAGCACAAAGGTTTGGGTAATGCACCCAAGTTTGTTTGATGTAAGTATGACTCATTATTGTATTTTCATAGTTGATAAGAAGTACAAATGGATGAAATCCAAAGTGGCCCCCTTATGGTGAAATCCCTCATAGGAAGATGCTTTACGGATTGATTTATCTTAGAAGTATGGTTAGAGAACCCATGCTTAATTGTGAAATAATGAGATGAATGTCAATGAATTTGTCAATGAAACTATCCTAGATGTATAGTTCTTGTCATGCCATTTTTAGTGGTATGTGGAACATCACATAACTCCTCACGGTTAGAGAGATATGGCCATGTGAATTTGGAGGACCCTCATGAGTCATGTAGAAGCCCTAAAAAGTCAAAGTGTTTGCAAAATAAATTATCTAAATAATAAATTTAATGGAGAACTCTCTAAAATAAGGAAAGTGGGATAATACATGAAAGTATAAATATGAGGCAATGCTCTCTCATTTAATTACACTTGAACACATTGAATATCTTTTGTTGTGTGAGACTTATTGCAAGTACTCATTGATACAAGTGAAGTTGTGAAAGTCTAAGGAAGTACGAAGGGTTGATGGAGAAAGTCTAGGAATTACAAAAAATACTAAAACTCCTTGTTTATGAGGCATACGTGGGCTGACAATGTATTAGGGTGTGTACATACTGAGGCATACGCAGGATGATAGTGTATTAGGGTGTGTACGTGCACGGGTTGGAAGTGTATTAGGGTGAAAACATGTTGGTAAATCCATAGAAACTTGAGAAGATGAGGATGCATAGGTTCTAGATTCTGAGCTCAAGCTTCCAGGAAGGTCCATAGTGCTCAAATACATTAGATCTATCCATTGGTTAAAAAGGTATGTCTTATTTCTATGAATAGTTGGATTTTGTTGTATGGATGAGAAATGGTTATGGATATTTGAGGATTCTCCCTAGAGATACTAGTGGCTGCATGGGATCTTCTCCATAAGTCAGATCTACAGAAATACAGTACTAGTATATTTATCATCGATACTTCTTGTTGAGGCAAATCTTGTACTTCTTACATATGGCTAAGGGTTTGTGGTACATGGTTAAGAGATTTTATTTGTGAATGGGTTGATGTATTGAGAGGTTGAATATTAGAAAGGGTTTGATGACTAAATCATGTGAGGGTTATTATACTTGTTCATGATTACACATACCTATATGGCACATGAATAGAGAGAGATATATATGCTCTGGTTAAAGGTTATCTATGAGGATGCATGCATAGGGTACAGTTACAGTCTGGATACAGTGACATGTTACAGATCTATGTGAAATAAGTTACATAGGGTCAGAAGTTTTCAGAAGAAAGAAAAACCTAGTTTTCAGAGGGCATACATAGGTTGCATAATAGTTTGGTTTCGTACATACACAGGTTTCATAACAGATAAGGCGCGTACATATGCGTGTTGTATCACTACAGGTCGTGTACCTATTGTATTTTTGTTGTTACATGTACAACTTGATTACAGGGAAGTTGTACAGGTTGAATGTAGGTCAGTGGTATAGGTTGATACAATTGTACAGTGGTATATCTCACGGTGATAGTGTGACAGTGGTTTCATCATTCTACCTCTACGTCAAGGTGGTTGGAAGGGGCAAGGATAGGTGGTTGTAACCACCTTCCGGTTTTAGCCAGGGAACATAGGAAGTTGTATACTCCTTCTGGTTGTAGCCAGAGAATTGGGGATTTGGAGCTTCCCTCAGGTTGTAGCCTGAGAAACTATGGGGTTGGAGCCTCCTTCCAGTTGTAGATGGAAAAAAAAGGAAGTTTTTGCTTCCAATGAATCTAATTCTTCAAGACATATAAGAAAAAGCATTCTGTGTTTTTCTCCCACTTTGGGTTTCCACGTAAAACACTAGTTTAATGTGTATGTGTATGATTGTTCATTTTTTCATTGCTTATTTACTCTGTAGTTATTGGATCGTAATGCTACATTGATATAACACTTGGATTATATGGTTAAAAAGGATTAAATTTCTCATTAATGAATTACCCCCCCTCTAATTCATCCAACAATTGGTATCAGATCAGGTTCCTTCAGAAATCAGTTTAACCACTGAAAGGTAGATCATGGAGGGAAACAACTTGTATAAAAATGGAATACCATTGTTTGATGGACAAAAGTATGCATTTTGGAGCATAAGGATGAAGACATATATACATTCACATGGATTTGAAATTTGGAAATCAATTGTAGACGGATACACAACAATTGTAGACAGATACACAGTACCAGTAGTTACGCCAACAAATGACAAAGCAGTGAAACTCAGTCAGAATAATTCCAAATCCACAAATTCACCTCTGAATGGTCTTGGTGAAACACTATTCACCAAATTTGCACATTGTAAATCTGCTAAATATATTTGGGACAAACTTCGAAATAATTATGAAGGATATTCAAAATTCAAAGCAACAAAGCTTCAAACTTACAGAGGTAAGTTTGAACAACCAAAGATGAAGGAACATGAGAATATTGCAGCTTACTTCTTACAAGTCGATGAAACAGTAAATGAAATCATGGGATTGGGAGAAGAAATCAAATAATCGGTAATTGTTCAAAAGGTACTAAGATCTCTTCCTATGAGATTTGACCCTAAGATATCAACACTAGAAGAAAGAACAGATCTAAACTCAATAAGCAAGGACGAACTACATGGAATATTCACAACATATGAAATGAGAATTGAATAGGAAAGTCCATATGTAAAAGAAGTAGCCTTCAAAGAATCCAAAATATCAAAGAAAAAGGGAAATCAACAAGAAAAATAACATAGCATCAATAGTGACGTCTCAAAAGATAATGAACAAGTGGAAAAATTTGTCAGAATACTGAACAAGGGAACCAATGGTAGGTATAGAGGTAAGCTTCCTTTAATTTGTTTTAATTGTGATGGTATTGGTCATTTTGCTAACAAATGTCCTCATAATAAAAAGAGAAATGATGAAGGTGACTCAAAAAGCAAACAAACATATAAATTCAAAAGAACCACAAAGAAAGTTTTCAAGAAAATCTTATGCACCGAAGAAGACATATCATCATCAGATGAAGATGAAGTCAGTGACAGTGAGACAAAAAGAGTTATTCATGGCACTAGAATACTCTGACAAAGAATACTTCGAAGTAGAATATGAAGAAGCCGAAGAATAAATTGAAGAGACAGAAGTTGACTACCGAGAGCAATTGATGAGTTCCATAGAAGTTATCATAAGAGAAAAGAGGAAAAACAAGAAGTTACAAGCGGAACTAGACAAGAAAGAAGACACTCCAGAATTAGAACAAATTATCACAAATTTGAAGGTTCAAATTGAAGAAGATAAAATAATTGAAGAAGCACTTAAGGAATAGCTAGAAGGAAGAGACAGGATCATTGAAAATTTGGAAGCAGAAATTGTCAAATTAAGAAAGGATATTCAAAAGAAAAATATGCAAAACAACTCAAAAGTTTTGAATGACATTATAATCAGTCAAAGTCCTAATCATGACAAGTCTAGACTTGGATACAATCAGACGGAAAAGGGATCAAGCTCCAAAACAATAGAACAAGAAACATATCCAAAAATCTATGCAGAAACAATCAAAGGGGACAGGAAGGTCTACAGAGAAAATTACAGGGACACTCCTCCACCGAGAAGGTTCAGATTTTAGAATCAGCGACCGAAAGAAACAGATAGGTCTTAGGAAGAAGAAGGATTCATAAGAGCACCTCCTTTTAGAAGATATTCAACTCTCAGGTATCAAACTATATTTCTTGTTTTATGTTATGCATGTAATAATTTTGGACATAAAGATGTAAATTGCAGTGCTAACAACAGGAACATAAACAACTTTGAAAGTCATACACAAAAGGGTTATCCAGGAAGGCCTAGTGAAACATAGAGAATAAGTTACAATAGGTTTGAATCATTGATCACTGAAGTGGAATGCTACAAGTGTAACAAATTTGTACACATGGCCAAATATTGAATAATTACAATCCCTCCTAGAGAACCACAATAGAACAACATCAATCACAGACATGAACCTCAAAAAAGGACATGGATAAGAAAGAAGAACCAATACAACAATGAGGATGCACACTCGCTCTACAAGATAAGAAGAAGAAACATGGTTGGTATGTTGACAGTGTCTATTCAAAACACATGACAAGTGATAGAGACATGTTTCTTACATTAAGAAAGGAATGAGATGGATCAATCTCCTTCAGAAATGATGATTCAGCTAAAATCATTGGAAAAGGCATAGTTAGAATTGGGAACAAGAATACAAAGGCATAAAATGTTCTACTAGTAGAAGATATGAAACATAATATTCGAAGTGTGAGTAAAATGTGTGACCAAGGTTATAAATTTACTTTCAATTCAGAAAAGTGCGAGATAAGAAAAGAATGTTGGACACACCTTAGAAAGCACCATCAAAAGATTTTATCCTTCCTTGCATTTTAGCCTTCTTTTCTTCACCTTTCCTCGGAATTCCGGCTTAGATATCCTTGGTTATCTTAGACACATATAGATATTCAATATTCTCAAGTGTGATTAAAATGAGAGAGCCTTGTCCCTTATTTATACTCTCCAAGTAGCTTCCTTAAAAACATCTTCTAGGTCACTTGGCCCCACTTTCCTTATTTTAGGGTTAACCCACTTCTAATTTCTCCATTAAATTTATTATTT
>JZKD02S2116581.1:474714-486875 GCA_000966675.3 Picea glauca
ATCATTGTATTGATTGGCAGTAAGTGTTGCTCTTGAACATGACACCCCCTATTCATCATTCGAAGCCAGTTTGGAAAATCCATTTGTCTCTCATTTGATTTGATATCAAAGTCTTTCCATGTGTCATCTTTGAGTCAATGTTGCCAAATCATTTGGCCGTGTCATTCATATGTTCAAGAGAAGTCCGTCTGAAACCTCTATTGAGTCGGCCATCTACAGTTATCCATTCTCTCTGTGTCGGCCTTCCCTGTGTCTAGTCCAATTTGAAAGATGCTTTGTTTCACCTTCAAACTCTTTTACTCATTTCATTTCATTGATGGGGGATACATCAAGGCCCTCCTGTGACGAGTTTTGTTCTGTCGACTTCAACTCATTATCCGGAATCAAGACTTAGAAATTATTCAGTACCTTGGAGCTTTCATGCCTCAATGGCAAGTTTCCTCGCTTTTGAAAGTGGGCTTACATCATTGACCCCTGATCGAAAGATTCCGCTGGATGTTCGACATCAACTCATTTATTCACAGTCGATGGATTTTATTATAGTACCTTGGGATTCATTGACATCAATGGTGATTTCCCTCGCACTTGTTAACGGTTACATCAATGATCGGTAATCAACTGGTTTCTACCATGTTCGAATTCAACACATGTAATCACATGGTTAGATTCGTACTTTGGGCAACGAGATTGAAGATCCTGGATATTATCTTTGTGATCCAAGTTGCGGTGGAGTATGTATTATTTTCGACACATAGATCCACTATGTATGTTTTGTGGCTATGTCGTCTTGATTTAAACTTTGTCGCATAGATCCACAGTGTATTCAGGTGGCTATGCTATATTGTGATGGCATGGATCCACAGTGTATGATTGGTGGCCATGACCTTTGTTTATGATGTCATCAGTCTATGATCTGAGTATGGGAATGCCTACCTCAGAAATTGGTATACATGATATTCTGTCGATGCTTGGATGTTTGCAGGTTTCTGATTAGATGTGCTCTTGGTTCTTGACACACACATGCAGCTTACAAAATCTATCGACTGTCACTGGTTCCACTCTCAGACTTTGGGGGGAATTCTGTTATCCATAATTTTGGTCGTCATTATGATGTAATGATGATGGAAAAATCAGGCTCTTCATTAGAACACTTTCCTGAGAAAAGTTACCTTTGTTTGCTTCCAGAAATCATATTTTTAAGGGAGGTTCGCAGGCTACCTATATATTTGCCTGCGAGAAGGCATGATTCTCGCAGGATTCATTAAGCTAGGGTGTGAGGGGTTCGCACTGTACCTAACTATCAGGGTGAGAACATCTTCTGAAGGAAGGAAAAAGATAAATTCTCGAACCTTCTAGAAGGGAATCTTCTAGAATGATGAGTTGGCATTTGAATGGTTATCTAAGTTCTGGTTTTCCTGATATCTTGGGATCATTCCTATCCAAGTAACTAATCTATTCTCTCCTATATATTGAGGGGAATTCTCATGGAAAAGGTTAGAAGCAAACTAACAAGAGATTGATTGGAGAATTAGTGGAAGATTGTATGAAGGATTGATGCTACAACAGCTAGAGACACCAACAAGGTTATCAAAAGTGGTTGATTTTCTTCATGCATGAGAAAGTGTGTGTGTCAGAGCTAGGAGCCATCAAAAGGAGGTTTGCAACATCAAGGCTCAGGTTGTAAGTTTAACTTTCAATCAATGTAATACAATAATATGTCCCTTTCCCATAAAGCTAATGTCACTTTATTGTATAACTCCTTGATCATATACATAGATTAATTGCTGAATATATTGGATTGTCTTTACTTCGATTGGTTTGTTTTGTTGTGGTATTGATGATACAAGAGCATCAGAGTGAAGATTGGAACAATAGAGACCCAAGGAAGCGATCATAAGGTATGTTCATGATTCTTGCCCCCTAGTTCATTCAACAGCTAAAATGTAGGGAAAGTGTATTATTTTGTCCTGTTTTGTTCTAGATCCAGGTGGATCTAGGGATATTGGTTTGTGTCCACACTTACGAATTAATCCTGAAACACTCAGGGAGAAAATGATATCCATGATCTCTCCCTTAAGGATATGGAGCTAGAAATTGACATTGAGAAAGTGTTCCCCAATGACGACCAGGTAGAGAAAATTCCTCCTTGGAACCCTCAGATGGAAATAATTAGGACTGACACCTTCGATGAAGAAGAATATTTTGCATTTCAGAGCGTTGTTTTTTACAGCGAATCCAAAAATTTGATTATTGAAAAAATATATGTAAAAAATAAGAAGGGGAAATATCATTCAGAGATTAACCTACATAACATTTTGTTAGAATATGGTGGATGTGCTCATTTTTCCATAGACAATATCATTATTGTCACCCAACCATAGGTCGAAGCCACCCTTCAAGCACCTTAACCTTGACAGGGAATCACTTCGGAAGCAAATCGTAGGCTATATAGCCAAACAAAGGGTAGCGCACCTTTCTCCAAGGATAGCGCACCAAACAAGAGTTGATCAAATAGTCCAAACCATAACCAAGAGATAGTCAAAGGATAGCACAACGACAACTTCTCCTCCACACTTGCACACAAACTGGCTAACTGTAGTGCGCATAAGTGAGCTCTGTAGTTCTAAGAATGCCTGCAGAATGAAGAATGGCCTTCTATATTTATACTAATTATGGCTAGTTGTCTGGGTTGACTTCTCATTCTGGGTGCCTATTTACTTAGTATATAATATTTCTTCTTGTCAACTTATTCTCTCTGAGGCTAATAACCTAATACAAATTATCCTCTTGAGATGACTTGTCTTCTAGGGTTATTAGCCAACTCATTAGGGTTTCTTCTTTCTTCCTAGAATATTCTATTCTAGTTAGGTTTACACGTGGAGGTAAATACCTCCCGTAGCTACCATAATACCAACACTCCCTCCTAGCTAGGTAGGTATTACAGGTAATGGTCTTGAGCACAAACATACCATTCACCCGGTAGCATAAACATAGTTGTATAGACTATCTCATGACTAGATCATGAGCACCATCATCACCATCAGTGTCATCAGTTGCATCATCTCTCAAAACCATACTCCATCTGAGTAATTAGACATGATGTTGGATAAGTCAGTCACTCCATAGAGTGACACAAGAGCCATTCTTCTAATCCGAACATATTTCCTAGAAGAATAAATGTCCTAAACCATTTTTCATTTGGGAAATCATTGTCCATTGATCATCCATCTAGCTGATAATAATTTCCAACATTGTTGATAGTCTTCAAGGAAATCAGAAAAATATCATTCAATAGAACACAACTGTGTCTATCCATAGTAGTACACAACTACAATCTAGTGGTACAATACCACACCAAGTAGCACACAGGTACTTTATCAGTGATGTATAGTCACAAACAGTGGAACACATCCACCACAGTAGTATACATCTACTGTCTAGAGACATACAGTCTTCATAAAAATCATTTGTTATCAACCTGCATAGAAACAATGTTATGATATAAATTGAATCATCTGGGCCATTCTTCCACTCACATCTGTAATATCTAGAAGAGCATCTGCCCTTAGAAGGTCAAACATCAATGATGAGCTATCTAGACTATTCTTCTTAAGTAAGGAAGAATAACTATCCTAATTTATGAGCCTGGACCATTCCCCATCCTGGGCCATTCTTCCGACGCTAAACAAAGTGTAACTTGGAGAGAATGAATCTGCCCTAGGGAATTCCTGTCCTGATTGTTGAACCTAGACCATTCACCTATATGGGCCATTCCTCCAGCACTAAACAAAGTGTAATCTGGAGAGAATGAATCTACCCTAGGGAATGACTATCCAGACCATTTCCTAAGGAAATGACTGTCCTGTACCAACCTCCAAAACAAACCATTCTTCGAAACAACTCACAACTGTGAGCTTCGAAAGAATGATTGTCCAGTAAGGTAGACCAGTATTCTTGATTAACCATCAAGAAGAGAGATTGTCCTAGACCATTCCCCATGTTAACCACAATGGGAAATTGCTATCTATGGTACATCAACAATCCATAGAACCATTTTCATTACAAAAAATGATTGTTCGATTTGAACCATTTTATGAACTAGAAAATGCCTGTCCGTCAGAAATATCAAACCACTTTCCGAACTGGAAAGGAACTGCTCATCTTGAACCATTTTTCGAACTGAAAAATGACTGTCCATAAATCAATAACACATCAGTGCTCCCTCCCAACCTGGGAGTCATCTCTTTCATCTTGGACAGAGGCTTTACCAAAATCTCTTCTTATCTGCTCATATGTGGAGATATATAAATATTGGAGAACCACTTTTCTTTTCTGGACTTCATCACGGAGAATGTAATGCTTTATCTCAAAGTACTTTGATCTTTCTGGAACACTGGTTTTCTATGAAGGCTTCATATAGCTTTGATCAATATAGTGTGTCATTATTGGATTCATATTTTGTTCCCCATTATCTCATAACATCGTGGCAAGGCTCAAACTGGAACATATCCATGTGTCACTTCTTCTGTCATCATGAAATCTTTGTCATGGATTGGCAATCCATAATCATGATCTTCTGAGTAATCACCATGATACAATATCTTTATTATAGAAATTCTTCACCATGCTTCTGTTGTGCATTGTAGGTTCTCCACCAAGTTGTCTTCTTCCATCTACATACACGGGTCTCTTTCTGGTATACCTCAAAGAATTGAGGTTTCTCTACATACGCTCTTTGTTCAATTATTCAAGAGAACAGTCTTTGCATTCATCTTATGTCAATTTCAACCTATGGATATTGTGGACAATATAATGGCTCATGTAGAGATATATCTGGTTTACTAGAACAAGTAATAATCATAGTCTTCTCCCTCCATCTAGGATAACCTCTAGTTCTAGATCTCGCAATGCTTACATTCATAAGTCTTTTATATATTGTTCTTCATCACAAATTTCAGTACCTCTTCTTGATTTCGTTTAGTGAGTTCATATTAGGCTAGTAATCTTGTGATTCTCGATACAATGACTGATTGTGTTGTCTTTTCTTTCTTTTTTGGAATCTTCATATTCTTCCTCATGTTTCTCTTTATATCTTGGGTCCATGGAGTTTTCTATAGATTCCATGATTTGGAGATTCTAGATTCTTCCTTTCATAGTAGGATCATGGATGTGTATGGATAACCAGGGATTCTTTAAGTCTTCTTTTTGAAGAAGAGTTCTTCTAAGGTCAAATTGAACATGTATTGCTTTTCATGGTTGCTACCATGGATATATACTTTATCACCTTTAATGGACCATAGGATTATCTCCCTCATGATCCTTGCTTTATGTATGAATGCATGCTATTCTTTTGGTAATATATAATCGGCTCCCTCCATATAGGATATTCCATGCTTGCATCTGCATCCTTATTGCCTTCTGCAAAGTGTTACAATTTTTTTTCCAATTTCCTCTTGATTGCTGACTTCTTTATGTATTTACTTCTTCTAGGTTTCTTTCTAATTTCAACTTATCTTATAGCTTGTCTTATATTCATATTGATAGAAGTATGTATCTTGTTTTTCTTCCATAAGGATGGTTTCTCTTTGAACATATTATCTTCTAAAAAATAGATATGCAAGATATGTACCGAAAACATGGTATGTACAAGAACTATGAAGAGTATTGTTACCTTGTCTTAGAAGAACCAGTTTGTTTTGTCTTGCTTGGTTTTCTTTGAGGGTTCCCTTTCTTTGAAAACTAATGCTTTGTGTGTTTCCTTCCTTTTATTTAACTCGGGACAATGATTCTTGTAGTTACCATACTTTTGACAATTGAAGCATTGTATCCTTGAAATATCTTTCTCTTGATTTGTTTTCTTCCTGGAGCCAAACTTCTTTTTGTTTCTGAAATCCATTAAACTTGTTGTGAAGGATTGATCATCGTACTTCTTTTGGGGTTTCTCTTTTGCATTGATCCTTGATTCTTCTTGAGCACAGCAAGTCCAAAGTTTTTCAAATGTAGGATAATCCTTCCTTGTGTTCATGCTTGTGGAAAATGCATCCCACATCTTGGGAAGACCATTGAGTACTATGTTTACCAATTCCTTCTCTGAAATGATTTATTCAATAGCTTGTATTTTATCTCTTAACTGAGATATTTTCACAAATTATGATGTTATGCTATCATCATCATTCATCTTCATGTCACATAGCTCATTCTTCAGACTCATTACTTGTCCAATGTTTCTGACTAAGAAGAGGTTTGTTAGGGAATCGTACATCTTCTTCAATGAGTCAAGATGGGAGATGTAGGGTATCAAGTGGTATTTTATAGAGTCCACTATGATACTCATGGGATTGTTATAATCGTCTTTTAACTTCTCCATAGTTGTAATGTTTTGTGGTTCCTTCTCTTTTCCTTCTTCAAACTCTGGTTCCACGATCTTTCCTTTCATGATATCCAACAATTTATTCTTGACAAGGATGAGGTCAATGCTTGTCTTACATGCTCTAAAATTAGAAGCTCCATCTAACTTGTTTTCTGACTTCATAGAGTAAGTCATGGATGCTTTGACTTGGTCAACCCTAGATTTGACCAAAAAATCAAACTTGACGTCTTGGCTTGCTGAGAGTACCAGGAGATGCGCTAGGCTAAGGCACACTGGTCTATCTAGAAATTAGGTCAATCCCTTCACTTAAGGTGCCTCAATGAGAGGGTTAGGGTTTCTGCAACTGCACCTACTAGTAACCCTAGTGGTAGTGCTTTGGTGACTACTCCTGCTAGAAACTCTAGCAGCAGTTCTTCGACGAGATTAATATCCTTATGGCTATTCTACCCTCCAGTGGTTAGACTGAATGAAGGATGTGTGGGCCCATAACTTGTTAGAATATGATGGATGTGCTCATTTTACCATAGACAATATCACTATTGTCACCCAACCATAGGTCGAAGCCACCCTCCGAGCACCTTAGCCTTGACAGAGAATCACTCTGGAAGAAAACCCTAAGCTAGATAGCCAAACAAAGGGTAGCGTACCTTTCTCCAAGGATAGTGAACCAAAAAAGAGCTGATCAAATAGTCCAAACCATAACCAAGAGATAGTCCAAGCCAAAACATAATCTGCTAGTTGTAGCAGCTGCAACATCAACTTCTCCTCCAAACTTGTGCACAAACTAGCTAACTACAGTGTGCACAAATGAGTTCTGTAGTTCTAAGAATCCCTACTAGAATGAAGACTAGTCTCCTATACTTATACTAATTTTGGCTAACTACCTAGGCTGACTTCTCATTCTAGGTTCCTATTTACTTAGTATATAATATTTCTTCTGGATGACTTCTTCTCTTGGAGGCTAATAACCTAATACAAATTATCCTCTTGAGCCGACTTGTCTTCTAGGGTTATTAAACAACTCATTAGGGTTTATTCTTTCTTCCCAGAATATTCTATTCTCGTTAGGTTTACACATGGAGGTAAATACCTCCCACAGCTACCATAATATCAACACAGTTCGCCTTCCCAAATATCCAAAATACACCAAGAAACTAGAGATGCTCTAGAAAACACTATTGACGACCTTGAAAATGAGAATGCCAGGTTAATGGAGAAAATCAAAGAATTGGTAGGATATTTAATACCCCTTCCAATGTTGTCTATTCCTTTAGCAATGATCAGGCCTACCACACCTGTGGAAAAGTTAAAAGGATCGGAAATCCTTCTCACATCAGACCAAGGCTATTTGGAAAATAATATAAAGAAAAGGATGGAATTAATAACAGAGTCTTGGGAGATGTCAAAGAGTATGGTCTCTTTTGGAACAAGAGCACATGATTTTCATGAATATCTACAAGCAGATTTGAAAAACGAGCAAGGTTTCTACCTCGATGCAGTTGTACCATTTGGTGTTAAAGTTACTAATATGATGGAATTAAGAATAAGATAGGAGTATCTTCCTTCCCCGAAATGAATAAAACAACTGAACGCATGTTGGAAGGAAAAGGTGAAAAATCTGAATAGTATAGTTCAAGCATGTATCCAGGCCATAACTAGAAGAGAGGAACTATTCAAGAAGCTAACATAGGTAGACCTAGATGGAAACACCAATGAATTCCAAGACCCAAAATTGATACTCAACTCGTTGTTTTTAACCAAGAAATCATTTGATGAACAAGTTGATATCTTTAAAGGGTTGTCATTCGAAAAATTCTATGGCTTTCTTGAATATGGTGAAGATGATGTGGAAAACTGGCTAGTTGATTGTTCGATTAAAAACCAAGATATTGAAAAATCATTGTGCAAGATTTATATTGATCTAGGGACTTGGAAGGTGAAATCTTCAATATAAAAATCCAACATGAAATCAATGTGGCACCAATGAGGGTCTACATCAAGGAGTTGTTCAAAAAGGTTGTTGACAAGCTTACTAATGAAGGGAAAAGGATGGTTGAGATGGTTCCCATAACCGTCAAGGAAAGACATAAAATGACATCAGCGAGAAAATGAAAAAGGATGAGATACCATCATAGTAATTCCATATTTATCACATATTTATGTCTTTATCAAGTTGTTCATCCAGTTACTCCACCTCTTTAAATAGAAAGGTTTAACCGAAGATTGATATTTTCCTTTTTTCTTCTTAACAGGTCTTGTTGCCTTCCTCCGCCCACTTTCTTCTTTCTACGAACTTCATTATTATACATATTTTCTTTATGGTTTGTGGGAGCCCCAATCCCATTCATTCTGACAAATGCATTTTAATTTCAGAGAATATGTATTGAACTATATTTTTTAGAAATTCCAAGAGAACTATCTTGGGAACAATCTCGACTATACTTTGTAACCTAGTTTTTTTGAATATAAATTATTTGAGGTTGATCTAACATTATATTCATTTGAGCTACCCATGTATCACTCTATCAAAGTTCTCTTATGCATGTGGATCATTTTCTTTTAGTTTTTATGTGATAAAAAATCTTTAGCCCTATTATGATGGATGTGAGGAATTTTGTTTATTTTCTTTAAATGTATGAATGGGTGTGTGTTTCTTGGGCCATTCTTAGGAACTATCTTTTAAAAATAAAATAAAAATATTTTGGTTTTTATTTTTTTACTTTCCTTTGATGAACTTCTTTAAAAGTCCCATATTTTATAAATCTCGGACAGAGGAGTACCACCTCTATAAAAACGCAGGAGTATTTTCATCCTCATGAGGTTGTCATTTCAGTCCTAATGAATTCAGGCATCAACATGTTTTGAGACCATACTCGAGACATGGACTGAAAATTCAGAACCTGGCCCAGCATTTTGAAAGAAGTATATGACTTTACCCCAGGGTGATCAACCCTAATTAGACATTGGATTGAATAATCAACGAAGCATTTTACACCAATTATATAATCTTGTAATATTAATATCCTAGACTCAAGATGAGTTAGAAGGGTCCTGGTAGATCTTAGTCCAAGAATAAGAAAGAGAAATTCTCTGAAGACAAAGGATATAAGAACGAAAAGATCGAAGAATTCAAATATTGGCTAGAGCAGCACAAGAACAAGGTCGAGATTGAAGTTAGATGAGTACAAGGGACCCATCACCCAAAGTAAAAGTAAACAAATCTTTGTCCCTAGACATGAAAGGTTTGATTCTGAAACCTCCTAAAAAATGGAGGCAAGAGATGAATAGCCCCGAATTGAACATATTGAGGAGAGACAAGGAGGTGAAAGAGATGCTGCAAGAAACCAAGGAATCCCAGGATTTGGAAATAGAAGGAGGATGACAGATTCCCCTTTTAATCTCATGGGTGAACAACATGAACTCACATTTCTCCCTAAGGGCACCTTGAAGTAATTTTTTGGAGACGGGACAATCGATGCAAAGAGGCATTTTCATGTATTTCTTAACATTTGTGACTTCCACCGAGTTGAGCATGATGATGTCATGGTGAGGTTATTTTTGCAAACTTTATCAGAAAGAGCTTATGAATGGTATACAACATTTCCTTGTAGATCCATCCTCTCATTCAATGACATAAAAGTTATGTTCCTTAATATTCTTTCTTCCCCAATTTCCTACCATACCCTCCTCATAGACTTCACACAGATTGGGTTAAGGAAGAACAAAAGGATATGAGATTTTAATCTTAGATTCAATAAGACTCTGAATAAAATCCCACAAGACAAAAGACCAAATGACCCTATCATTCTTAGTTTCTATGAGAATTCAATGCCCCTGAATGTGAAATGTTGGCAATTTCAGTTAACAGAAAGAAAATTAGCGTATACTTGTCATTGATGGCAAGTATAGTTGTGGGTGCGCATTTATCGGGAGGAGAAGAGTCAGTGACCGTAGGATCTTATTCAAATTTCTCGAAAGAATAATAGCCATCATATCTACAGAAGTTGCAAGGAAGATAAGCCATCGGAGGTTCGGGGATCGGGATTTCATAACGCAAAAATCACTTGACATTGAAAACCCCGAAATCACGATATGCGATTTCGCGATTTGATCGCAACCATTAATCAAGCAGGGATCTGGACCGTTTATTCGTATGGATGCGTGGCAGCCTAGAGGCTCCATCAGAGAATCGGCGATCGAGAGTTTGAAATATCCAAATCACTTGACATTGAAAACACCGAAATCGCGATATGCGATTTCGCGATTTGATCACAACCGTTAATCAAGCAGGGATCTGGTCCGTTTATTCATATGGAAACGTGGCAGCCAGGAGGCTTCGTCAGAGTTTCGGGGATTGGGATTTCATAAGGCAAAGTTCACTCTACAATGAAATCCTGGATTTCGCGATATGCGAAATCCCAACGGAATCTGAACCGTCAGATCAACATCGACTCAACCCACATCAATAGACCACGTCAGCTAAGCGACACATGGCACAACCAGGTAGTGACAAGTGTCAGATAGATTCAACACTTCAGACACATACATGTAATGAATCAGAGTGACACGTGGCAGTGTTTCATACGTGTCAAATCATGTGTGATGACAGCACAGAGGACAGGTGGCATCGGAGTTTCGGGGATTGGGATTTGATATGTCAAGAACACAATGCATCAAGAACTCTGAAATCACGAAATGCGATTTCGCGAAGTGATCACAGCCGTTGGATAAGAATGAATCTGATCCGTTGATCATAGCCCTATTCGGAGTTTCGGGGTTCGGGTTTTGGTATTGACAAGAACTTTGAACATCAGACATCGCGAAATCGTGATACGCGATTTCCCGATAAGAGGTATAGGTTGTGGGCCACCCAGGAGTTAAATGCAGGACAAGTGTAAGGAGTTCAGAGGAGGTCAGGAATCGGCATATCGCAGCTCCAGGGAACGTATGTACATTATCTTTGTAAACCCCGAAACCCCGACGAGTGGTATGGTGGTGGTCACTTGATAGATGGTCATATGGGCCTATAGCCAGAAGGGGCTAAATCTTGGGAATGAGCACATCGGGGATCGGAGAATCGGGGGTTCCAAGTACAAGTGAATATTGACCGTGAGAATGTCAAATTCGCGAAGGGTGAAATCCCGATGGGATCTGAACCATTGGATCAAACCTTGATCGGAGGGTTGTTGTTCTTCTTTATTCATTAACGCTTCAGTTATGAATCAGTTAAGAGAAATGGACTGATAATGACAAATGTGTTAGCGATTCAATTGCCAAGACAGATGTCCCCAAATTAACGATTAGAAGGGGAAGTGGAATCGTCAAGGTGGCTTGTATAAAAGAAATTGAGTGAGACTGAATCGGGTGATTGTTCTGAATGAAAAATGTGTAAACAGTAAGAAAAAGAAGATGAGCAGAGGAATAGCAAGAAGTGAAGGAAATGTGGAGAACGAGAACAGAAGAAGAGAAACATGATGGACAGAACAGAAGCAGAGCAGAATGACAGAAGACATGATGCAGAGAAGACCTGTTGAATAAGAGAAGAGTAGCAGAAAAGTGAACAGAAGACCAAAATTAAAGAACAAAGAAATACGTGTAAGAACTGATTTATCTGTAAAGTTGAATGTGTATTTAACCATTAATATTTTAGGGAGGATGGGAGGTGCTCGGGAGGATTATTGTCCTCAGAGGTTCAAGTCGGAGCTTGAACACAAGAAGTTGTAGCTTCCATCTGGTAGTGGCCAGAGAAACCAGGGTGGCAGGGTGGTGCTAGGGAGAACATATGTTCTCT
>JZKD02S2116593.1:0-15284 GCA_000966675.3 Picea glauca
TATTCCTATTGCAAAAAAACTAAAAGGAAGACCTATATAAAAGTGTTCAAACAATATATGGATGTGTTCACTTGGACATATCAAGACCTAAAAACATATGATACAAAGATTATTCAACATGTTATACCTCTGAAAAAAGACACTAAACCATTCTAGAAAAAGCTTCAAAACTAGGCATTGGAACCATTGGTATAGAAGGAAATGAAGAAAATGTTAGATGTAAAAATCATTTTCCTTATTCACAAAGAAAGAGGTGCTCTCCGTGGAGTTTCTTTTCACTGGTGGCATGTATTGTTGCTACAAAATCTCTCCTCCTCTGTTATGCTCACAGAATACCACTCTAAGATGTTTTGTTGAACTATGGAACAAGATACAATGCAAAATGATGCAACCCCTTCTCCTCCTAATGGCCTCGTATTTAACATAGCCTGATAGCCATCTGGGGGTAGGATTTTGACTTCCTCAACCCTTGATTGTGATAGGGTTTTGGACCTTCTAGAATACTCTTGAAATTACATACGTGGTTAGCCCCGTATGTATGAGTAACAGGGCCTGACGTGGCATCCTCTCTTACCATGGTGGTCAACACGGTGGGTCAACTTGTGGGTGACATAACTTTTGCATATGAATTCCAATTGACAAACAGTTTGCACCGTTGGAAAGGTCTCGGAGTGTAGAACACCGTGAAGGAAGTGGAATTAAGTTTTGGACACTAGAACCCCGAAAAACGTCATTTAATGCCTCAAAATGGATCTGAAAGGTTCCAGACCCCAATTTTCCAAACTGGGACCTGCCACTAAAATGGCCCGACAAGTTGATTCCTACATTTTTTTCCACTTTGAAAGGATCAAGATAGATGAAAAACAAGGTAATGATCCTATCCAGATCATTTCTACATGCTTTCTTTCAAAATAAACTATCTTATTGACAAATAACTCTACATATTCATCACTAACAAAGTGAAGGAGGTCACATATCATAGATTGGATGAAGTTTAGGGCTTCTAGTGCATTTCAAGCACTCAATGGACCAAAATTTGGAAGCATGAAATCATAGGTTCATATTTTTATTTTGTAAAAAAAAGTAAGACATTGCTTTTTCAATGTTATCGCTTTTCAAGTTGATATTGCATTGTAGAGATATAGAGAAAAAATGTACAACCAATAATTCATTTACATTTTGCAATAATTAACACTTTTGTCTCCACCTTCAATGACTTTTTTGGTGGACTTTCCCCATTCAAGATTCAAGTCAACTTGAACGTTCCTCTATGTAAGGAGGAGACTATTTATGTAAAATTACTAGACAACTAATTATAGAAGGTAAACACATATTTATAAGTGAAGTGGTTATATGATACAAAAATCATTGCCTTCATTACTAGAAAATTAGTGCCAACAATACTCTACTGATGAGAGTTTCCCAATATACAATGCATGGACCAATATTATCTTGTTAACACATGGACAATATTCACATATACATTGTACAATGTGTTTTATCCTTGAAATATTATCATGATCAATACGTCAAGTGTTGGTGATTATGCTAACACCAAGACTAGTTGGTTGTACGATATGTTAACAAGTTTCATAATTTATTGTATAATTGGATTTAAGACATGATATGATACTCAAATAATGAAATGACTTGGTGTCATGCAAATAATAGTAGCTATAGTTTATCTCTATTAATAGTTTGGGGGATGACTATCACTTTGCAACAAAGCATGTGGATAAGTTTTGACCAAAAGAAACATACCAAGAATAACCCTACATGTTATTATGGAATAAAACAATTGACATTGTTGGACACAAGTGTTGAGTCACTAGGCTTAACAATTCTAGTAAGGTCAAAAGGATATCAATTGAGCCAATAAACCAAGGAAAGGTCAATACAACAAAATCATTAACATGGTAGGTTGACAATGTTTGTGATAAGCCATTGTTGATTGATACAATTTGGTGTTGATTTGTTCCTTAACATACAACTTTTGGTATGCACTAAACCATTCCTAATTTACAGTTTGACCATCCAACAAGACAATCACTCATTGCAGTAAAGCATGTGCAAATAACACATACTTCTTGACATAGTTCCCCTAGCATGTGAGACCACCACTTTTGATCTTTAGCATACCATTAATCCAAGGCTAACGCCTAATCCATGTGGTTCTAGCTCAACCTCCATATTAATAAGATATTAAAAATTCCACCTTAGCATGGCTCATTCTATATCAAGCTATCATAACTTGCATGATTTGAAAGCTTGACTAGTTGGGTGATCAAACTTAACTAGGTTAATATATGGTCAAACCTAGTGATTAGCCTTCACTAGCTAACTCATTTTCCAGAGTCAATGGGATTGGTAAGTGTTGTGTAGATAAATAGATAAAAGGCATAAGTTCTGAGGGTTAGATCAATCAGTTGGTGTCATTATTGTTGATATGTTGTTAGTAATTGACACATTGTACAGGTTCTCGGTTTGATTCCCATGAGGTTAGGCACACATAGTCTATATTGCTCGCTTTACACTCCTCAAAACTAGGGGGAGTGCTTTGGAATTTCTCGAGATGTTTTCAAGGAAAAATGAACAAAGGACTTGGGAGAAGCAAAATGGTTTTCTAAGTAATGTTGACTTCAAATTTATGATCTTTGATGACGTGTGTGTCATAGTGGCAATTTGTGGTAAAATGAACATAAGTGTGCCACATATATTCAAGAGAAATGCTACGATCTTATTATTGATCCATTGGTATAAGAACAATACATGTTTTAGATTTGATCTATGGTAGCAGGTTTGGACTCGTGTGAACATGGCAAGTATGGCAATTATTTGTGATATGGAATAAATTTATTTGTAATATTGACATCATGTTAGTAAATTCAATAAAATTATGTGTGGTGTCACGCTCTAATACTTGGAACGCCTCTTCATTATTGTCGTACACCACTTTTCCATTGTACATTACAAGATGATATGCCAATGGGCCTTTCAATGCTAGTCAAACATCAACTTCATGGGATCATGTTTGTCGGCAAAAGGAATTCATGTGGACATCATGGGTTAAAGGAGTCTAAGTAATTGCAAGTAGTTGGAGTATGTGCTCCTATACATGTATGTTTTTGGGAACCATTCATAAAGATCTTCACCGTGCAACCATTCATGTGTTTTTTGGAAATCTTAAAATCAATATGCTTGCCATATTATTATATGTCAACCAATGTTATATTAAATGCTTGTGTAAACATATTAATACATGGTTCGATCAATTAGGATGGAACTCATTTCATGTATTGAAGCATGTTTATGTGTGTGTCGCTTATAAAATTGTGGCACATTTCCTACTTTGCTCGTTGCACTTTGCATAGTTCCAGTGTTTTGGACTGGGTCTCACCAAAACCTGGTCACTGGGAGATGCCTTTGTTATTGGACTATGCATGTCTTGCACCCAATTTCTCAGGTGTTGACTCTAATGATGAACCAAGATCTCGAACCACCAATGAGATTATGACCTCGATCTCCAAGGGTGGACCCTACCGAAAGAACAACCCCAAGTTTTTCCTCGTCTTCTTCATGAATGTATCGACCTATGATCTCTAGGGGCTGGACCCACTAGAGGATTGAAATATCAAGAAGCTTTAAAAGTCTAGGAGAGCTTGTGTCCTAGTTTTGCGTTCTAAGGGTGGCATCCACTACAGGACCATGGAGTGAGGGGAATGAGCAACCTCTAGGAAAGCTTTAAGTCCCATTGCCAACCAAGTCTGAGGGTGCACTTGATGAAAGTATTGAGTGAATGAGAGATGTATGAACTTTTGCGATTGTTTCCCTCTCCAAACTCCTTCAAGCCCTAGGGGTGCCCCCCCCCTCTTTACCTTTTATGTCAAAGGTCATGTTTAGGGGATTCAAATACTTCTTTAAAAGTCTCTCCTTCATGTTTTCCAAGAATGTTCCATGGATTAATATGAAATAAAAGGAGTAAAATCTATATATCTCTTATTCCTCACGTGCTCCTCGCTTATGTGAATCAATGAACAACTTGGCCTTTTCATGGGTGGTTTGGGATACTATTGAATGTTACTAACCCAAGAATTGTGGGCTCGCCCCTACTTTAGTCCCAATACCATTTGGTTATTGTTTTTATGGTCTGCTTCTTGCCTAACTTGGAATGCATTTACAATGTTGTCTTGATGTCTTCATTGGGATTCATATTTTTGTTCTTAATGGATTTCCTAATTTTACAACATGGAGTGCCACTAATGGTAGTGCAGAATACCACTCCCTCTTTGTTGTCAACCAAAATTGAATTTTTATTTGACAAGTGGAATTTCTTTGTTGTTAGAGGTAAGTATGCATGTTTGAAATTAACACTACAATCGATAACTTCTTGGAGAGTCCTTCCGATGTCATGCATGTTGTTGTTTATACATTCTTCTAGACATTTCGAGGAAAATTGTTGTTGTCTAGGGAGGGACTTTGTTTTTTTTCAAGTATTGTTGTGCTTATGATGGGTCTTGAAGGCATTTGCTTTGCATGAGGTTGGCTTCTTCATGCTTCTCTGGTCCTATTTTTTTGCCATTCTTTTTCATGGTTATGCCATACCTATAACCCGTAATGGAACAAACCATGTCCATTTCCATTGCATGTGGCATCAATCGACAGGTCTTTAATTATATTTTAAGCTCCTATACCTAGTTTTCTCTCAGGGTTTGGAGATTACTCCCTGTTCTGATTTATAATTCTTTCCATATCTTGACATGCTTCTCAAAAAGACAAAGATGATCTCTTGCTAATCTTTTGTTTTTAGATTGCATTGTCCATGTTCCTCCTACCTTATTTCACATACTAAAGGTCAAAATCCATTATGAATTGCATTCCCATACCCCACACCCAAAACAATTAGTTAATATGCTTAGGCTCGAGGTAGTTTTCCTAGACATTAGAGACAAAATTGAGCAAATGTTGGGCATACCATGTCCATTTGACCTCTATGAGATACTTGAAACTCTTGATCTATACTATTTTCTCATAGCCTTGGTTTTCACCAAGGCTTTGATAGATTTGGCCTAGTTTTGGATTTTCATACATTTTCATCAATTTGTATTTTTGAGCTTTTTTGTCCCAAAAGGTTTTGGAACTGACTAAAATAAGATCAATGACAAAGTTGACTAGTATATTGACTAAATTGGATTGACTGGTGTGCATATGTCGATGACTAGGCAAGGAGATGTTCTCTTATTCGAAGAATGAGTGGATTTAAGGAATGATAATAGACTCAATAGTATTATTAAGTTAGTTAGAGAGATGTTAATGAGGAGGAGATGCCTATGTGGCATTCTATGATTGAGGCAAGTCAACTAGACAATGGCATTAATTAGCAAAATGGAAATTGAACTTTTTGATAACTAAAAGGGCACATTAACAACAAAATCGATCTAACCAAGTCTTGGAGATGACCAATCGATCTAACTAAGTCTTGGAAAGGGCAGATTAACAACTAAATCGATCTAACCAAGGCATATTGCAAGTAGATAAGGGTTGGGTGAGAGGGTTGGAGATTGGACAATCTGACCATGGAAGTTGATTGAAGGATCACAATCAACTTTGAGATTGTTGTGTTTCTAGAGTAGAAGGGAGTTCTTTGTAGAAAGGACAGACCATGGCTTTGTTATTAGAAGTATTAGGGATTGTGAAAGGCAAGCCCATGGATGTGGAATCCCAAAGGTTAGGCAAGTTTATGATTGTAAATACTCATAAATTAACATTCTCCAATATTTTTCACAACAAGGGGAGTTTATTCCCAACGAGGGTTCTCCTTCAAAATACATGTTTACTATGTGATGAATCTCTATGAGATCCATTGTCTATTTCTTGTTATATTGGATCCTTAACAAGGGAAGAAATCTAATCCATAATATTCATTAGACATAGACATTTTTGTTTAATGAAATTTGTGGTGTTGATACATTAAGTATTTTCAACTTGCTGATTGGAAAACATATAAGGGAGCTCACTCTGTTAGTGATGATCTTTGTTGGGATTTTGTAAGAGATGCTACAAAGAGAAATTGGGTGATAATTCCCAAAATAAGTCAAGTTTCTCTCCTTATAGATTAGTGCCAAAAACCAAGATTTGATTCCCCTGCCTCGTTTGAAGGTGAGTGCTCCAATGTGCACCTTAAGTCTTGCTTGATAAAGATCTAATAAGCTCGATAAAAATGCATAGTGAAACCATCAAGCACAAGGGTGCTCCTAATGAGAGCCAATGTTTAATCATATTAAACATTCAAGGGTAGGTGGGGAGGCTCAACCTAGATTGGGATTGTTGTGGGAGCATATTCTTCAAGTTTGAAATGAAATGACCCATGTTTGAGGTACATTCCATGGGGAACCATAAATCATAGGTCATTTTGAAAGATCTGATCTCTATCCTAGTCCTCAAGCTTTAGAAAGAAAGCAAACAAAACATGTCCGTAGATAAAACTTTGCATCTAACCTTTGATTAAGGTGTGCCAATTCTTTTAAACCCATGTCTCGTTTGATTTGGGCAAAGGCTAGAGTTCTGTGAATTGATCGACCTACAATCTTTTTGAAAACTCAAAGATTTCCTATGAGGAGAAACAAGAGGGATGGTCACACTTGGAATTTGATTTAGCTTTTTGACAAATTGTGACAATTCTACCTGATATGATTTGATCCTCTTTGAATAAGCCACTACAATGGACTTGAATGGTTCAACCTCTCGACTCAAAGAAGAGGAGGGGAAGCCTAGGTAGCACCCCCGTGTTTAGTCGCCTTCATGGGAGCCAAATGTTGTAAAAACTAAAGAAACACTATAGGAGAGAAACCCTTACCACAACAAGATTACAAAAGGCATTTTTACAAATATATCACCGCTAAGTTGCATCTTGGTTTTTCCTTATGCTTTGAACTAAAAGCATTTTAGGAAGCACATGTTTGTCCCTAAGACACCAACGACTAAGAGAATTAAGGATGCAATGCATGCACTCACTATATTAATTGGTATTTGGGTTCTATTTGGTATTAAAGACCCAATATGTTAATAAAGACCAATGTTGTGTAATTAGGTCTACTTCTATTATTTAAAATTTTAATAAGCTATACACAACATATTTTTTACAGGAGCTATATTTTGTATAAGTTCATAAACTCAATATAAAGTTATTAATGACTCATCACTAAGTAAGATCAAAGTTGTTAATTGCATATATTAATGAAAGTTATTAATTACACTCATTAATGACTCAATACTAATTAGTGGTGAGTAGTATTAAAAAGAGTCTTCCCTTACTTGTATTCAATTATTTTATTATTCACTTATATTTGAGTATTATTTTTATGGAGATGCCTTCCTCCATATTTTAAGATTTGTAGATATAATCCACATCTCCTTGTGCAATTACTCTAACACTTTGTTCTTTACTTCATTGTTATTTGTTTCTCTCATTTGTTACTATACTTAGTGAGAGTGTCATTTTGATTATTATTTTCATTGTGAATGGATGGAAATCATTTGCTACTTCTTTTGAAGTTTGCAATTACATTGAATACTTTAAACTTTTGTTGAGTACAACTATTTTTAAAGAGATAATTATTTTAGCAAGCCTTTTCATTGCAAAGAAGTTTAAGATTTTGTTCAAACTGTTGTGGAAACTTTATTTTATTTATTTATTTTGTGATTAACAGTGGGATCATGTTATTCCACTATTCTCATTATAACCTCCAGATATGCCCATAATACTGGTCATGTTATTCATTACTACCACTATAATCACTATAATCTGTAGGTATAAGCATGATGCACCATAGGCTACAAATAAGGTAAACGGACATTGTGGAAACTTTGTAATAACACTGGTTTTAGCAATTATGTATTCTGTTTTTCTAATTTTAGAAAATATTTGTTCACGTAATTAAACGTTTTAATTCAAAGTTAAAAACCTAGACACGCTTCTCTTGGCTTTTGGACGACCGGGTTATACATTTTGCTGCACAGTAATTCTTTGTTAACCTCACGAGCATTTTCCATTATAATTTACAATCATATGGATAAATTTACGCTATAGCGGTTAGGACGATTTTTTTGTCTTTTCGAAAAGTATTCGGAGGGAATCCTTTTTTGAGCCTGGCCTGTAACGTGAAAACGAAACCCCACAAAGACACACGCCGCCATTAACAATTCTTTAGAATTGACCTACCGAAAGGAGTCCAAGACACAAAGGCCAAAGCCTTCCGCATTTGTCCATGACCAGAGGAAAAATGTTGAGCATTATTAGACTTGGAATATGAAAAGACTAAAAGATAATTCTGTAGGTGTTCACATTGCTACATGGCGGGGATATTTCAGGGCTAGGGTTTGGATCACGCTTTGTTCGAAATCTTTTTCTCCCGAGTATTAAATTCCAAGCAAAGATTGACAAACTTTTAAGTAAATAATTTCAAAGCAAATAATGGCCAGCTTTTAAGCATATAATTTCAAAGTGGATAACTGAGGCTCTGACTGCTTGCAGTTGAACATGTAGAGACTCGAACGCGCCTCCTCTGTGAAAGTGGAACGTGTGCCGCGGCTTTCACAGTTTGGTGCTCTCAAACCTAAACGAGTTAAGAGGTGCAGACTCCACGCTTGAATCTACGGAGTAAACATTTTCGTCCGAGCTTTTGAAATGTTGTGGTAACGGAGCTGGTGTTTA
Source organism: Picea glauca (assembly GCA_000966675.3). Lineage (NCBI taxonomy): Eukaryota > Viridiplantae > Streptophyta > Pinopsida > Pinales > Pinaceae > Picea > Picea glauca. The sequence continues at coordinate 8,711 of JZKD02S2116593.1, forward strand.
GTTATTTTCACAATTTTATTTGAGCTTCTTCGTGTTTATTCATGGAATTCGTAGCAAATTATTTATATTTTGTAAGTCTGTGATAATTGCTCTCTGTAATGCGTGACCAGAGCAATTCGTACCTCACAGCACACGCTGGCCGTTGGTTCGAGGCCTGTGGAGCAGGGAGATAAATTCTTAGCTTGTAGCACGCGTTGACGGTTGATTCGAGTCCCGTGGAGCAGGCAATCGTGAACTTTATTCGCACTTGTAAGAAGTGAGCTGTTTCTTCTTTGATTTACAGCTGCCGAGTTTAGTAAAAATGCGGAAGGCATAAATATACGCATATTTGTTTTTCTTGGAGGAGTCTTTACAAGGTGCAAAATATTCCAAATTTGCATTTCAGCATTTGCAGAGACCAAAACTTATATTTATGACGTTGAAGATCAGACTGATAGTTGCATATCATTATGCTACATAGATTTCCTTGAGCCTTGCCATTTTAAATCTCATAGCCTAATAGAACTTGTCACACGCATCCTGCTTTAAACAAGTACTGTTGCAGAGTGAGGAAACTTTATAGTCTATTTATTGCCGAATCGCTATATATTTTTGACGATTTTTTTTATAAGTTAGAATTTAATTTATCCGTCTGAAGAATTTCCTTAAAATACTAGTAAAAATTTAATATAACGAGCGCACTAGATTTGCCAAATTTGTGTCCATCGATAATATACTAGCTATATTTTTCTGAAAATTTGTGTATAATTAGCTGACCCAGGACAATTTTGAAGACTTCATGGGCATGTATTGCCTATTGTTCCTGCTTGTAGTGCCACACCTGTGGTCTATTTTATTAAAAAATGATTGATTTGTTTATTAATATTAAGAACCAAGCACTTTTTTTTGGAAAAAAATGTTTATAATGCATTTCATCATCCCAAGGAAGGGCTACTGTTGAAGTTAGAAGTAACATGCCTTAAGGAAAGTAGAGTCTTCACCTATGGACACACGAAAACACTTAAGACACAAGGATTGGTGATTGGTGGGTAACTTTGTTCTCCTCATAAGCTTGAATATCAAAGAATGTATCTTACATGATGTGTTGCAGTGGTATACAAGACCTCTTTATATAGGGATTAGTTTTAGGTCAACTATTCTTAACTTAACTACTGCATTATTGAGCGATCACTAGGGCCACCTCTAACCACCATATTAATGTGGGACCACCAAGGCCACCTTCTAATGATCACATCGATGAGGGCTGTGATCTGTGTAGGCATTGAAAACCTATATGGACATTGATGCCATGTTGGTGGCAGAGTCACCAAAAAAACAGTTTTGAAGATTCTGTTTTTGGTAGTTTAGTTTTCTGTTTTTGCTATTAGTTCACTAGGAAAAGGGGGAAGGACAGGAATAGAAAGAAGAAGAAGCAGAGCAGAGGAGGGTCACAGCCACAACAGGATGCAGATTAAAACAGAGCACTGAATCCTTGCTACCAATGCCAGGGCACAAGACGGACTATAATATTTGTAAATCTACTCTATATAGTATACAGTCACTCTTTTAATGAATAAATCATTTTTCAATTCTTCCAAAAGTTTCTTCTGTGTAATAGATATTGCTGTTAGTGTTTGATCTACCTTGTTTCTTTACTGCTGTAGCATGATATGGTTGAATAATTGACACTATATGCAGACTGACATGCCCTGTTTCTAGACATCTTCACAGTCTTGTTTTGCTGTTTGAATCCTGTGCGGCAATCTGTATTGACAGGTTGCTAGCACAAATTTCTACCCTCCAATCTGAGCTGATAAACCTGTTATGACAGCGGTAAAAAATTGGCTAATTATAGGAGAAACAGCCCCAGATGTCACGGGCTAAACCCCTCTCTGTTTGGGCTAGTGCTTGCTAGCCTCTGGGGGGAGTCCCTAGGCACAATGAAGCGCCTTGCTGGCTGATCTAAGGTTTGATTTTCTGCGTTAAAACTAAAAAATCAGCATGCTGTTTTGTCTTGGACAGCGTGTGAAAGCAGTCCAAAACAATGAGAAAATCGATCTTATACGCTTGGAGGGAACCTGCAAGGTTAGCACAATGAAGATAGACTAGAAAGAAGATGAAAACTATTCAAAATGATCGAAATTAACCATGATAAACAGATCAGAAAATGACATATCAGATTACAAATTTACCATAATATAGCCAAGAAAAGAGGTTTGAATGAAAAACACACACTTCTTTATTGATGAAGCTTCCAAGAGAGCTGATTGCACCACACTTGACAAGCATACAACTGATACAATGACTACTTTGCTCAAAGAGGAGCCACTAGACTAGAGAAAGAGAGAAGAGAATGAGAGAGACACTATGCTGCTACTGCAAGAACCCATGAAATAAGCCAAGGCAAGCCTCCAATATAGCTAGTGAGGGCGCACATCTAAGGGAAGAAGAAGGGTGCATGAGAGGGGTAAAAATAGAGTCTAAATGAGATGACTGAGAGTGAGTGTGAGTTTTGAATGCTCATGAGTGAGTGAATGGCGAGCTAAATAAGTGAGAAGAGGGTGAAGTGAGGCGCATGGCATGCATGGGAGGAGGTAATTTTAGAAACTCATGTGACCTCTCCTTCCATCATAAATTAATTATCATATGCTCCAATTTTAGGAATATGCGCCCTAGCCTAGGTGGATGCCACATCACTGCTACATGTCGACCTCTGAGGATGCCACTTGGCACTGCATGGATGATGACTAGACCTGCTTGTTAAATTTAGGTAAAGAAAACAAGAATCTACTTTTCAAAAAATTTTGTAGACAAAATCAGCATAACCATATTAAACTTATATAGATCTGAACTTCAAAAATTCTGATCATGCTGAATAGTTAGATCTGAACCAAAAAATTAAATCTGAACAAGTACAATAAACGGATCTAAAGCTTAAACAATTTTTGAGTGAGTAGAATACTCAGATCAGAATTAGAACTTAATTCTGATCATAAACAGTTAGTAGATCGGAATCATAAACAATTTCCGAGTACTTAGATTTGAACCACAACATGTGCAGGAGATAGATCTAAATCATGAATCAATTTTATGTTATATTTAAACTGTAATCAGATTTAAACAATAGGTATAAAACTGAACATGCACAGTAGTTAGATCTAGGCTAAATAAACATTTCTGAACATGAACAAATTATAGATCTAAACTAGACAGTGATATTAAAGCATGCTAATCAGAGATCTAAGAGTAAGCAAGGCACAAGACTTGAAAACATTAACTTACCTCTTGATAACCTTACCTTTGTAAAAGGGAGAAGAGCATGGCACACCTGAGAGATAATAAGCCACTGAGTATGCTTAGATAAATTTATGTGTCATGGATCTGCCTCAAGGGTCAGATCTCTATCAAGAGAAGTATAGGACAGTCAAGCCAAACCTCACACAAGCAAACCCAAAAACCCCACACAGCAACAAACCCTCACACAAGTATAAACTGCCAGTAGAAGGGGGACGACTGCCTGTAAAGAAGATCCAGCCACCCTTCTAGTATGCCGTGGCTTTCAAGATCCCAGATCTGTTCTAAGGAAGGGGACGAAAGACTTCAAGAACGATTCTGCTGGTTATATAGGAGGGCCGGCTGGCAGCAATCAAGGAAGGCGGCAGCAAGAGCATTTTCAGCAGGAATTTATGCACCCTTAACACCCACACAGCAGCAGAGAAAACATAGTAGGGGCTTGGCAGCAAGATAATGGAGAGGCTGAACTGATCTGTCAAGAGGCCGAGCTACTGCCACAAGGAGTCCACAGCACTGTCACAAGGAGGTCACAACAATGTCACAAGGAGGCCATAGCAATGTCACAAGGAGGCCGCAGCAAACACAAGGAGGTCGCAACAAACACAAGAGCAATCTACCACTTCTTTGAAGAGAAAGGAAAAACAAGTGTAAATAGTGAGGGGGAGGGGTTCTTATTTATACTTTTAGGCAAGGGTTAGGGTAATAAAAAATATAATTAAAATAACATATTTAATTAATATAAATATTAATTAAATATATTATAATTAACATTAATTAAATATTTCTTATATTAACCCCTAGAACAAAAATACAAACCCTCCAAACAAACTCAAGCTCAAAAACCAAGGGTGGGGGGTTTAGGAGAGGTTTACGCATGTCCATATACTTCTCAAGGCTACCAATCAATTTTATCATCACTGCATATGGGATACATCCCTCATGTGGTCATGCCCGTCTTCAAAATCTCTTCTAGGTCCTATGGACCATCCTGTAAGAGAGGAAGAGGATCACACACCAACAACTACCTGATCAAAGACCAGGTTGCCCCAGAACATATCTGGGGTCTTATCCACCAAGGTAAAAAACCAAGGATCAACCCATGCCTTAGACATGGGTACCCTGGAACACATCTAGGGGCCCTAGACATATCTAGGGACTTAAACTACTTGGTCCCAGACCAAGAACCCCAGTCATATACTGGGGGCCCTCTCAAGGGTCTTTACTGCTTGGTCCCAGACCAAGAACCCCAGTCATATAGTGGGGGCCCTCTCAAGGGTCTTTTGCCATGGCTCTGATTGTTTGGTCCCAGACCAAGAACCCTAGGAGTGTACTAGGGGCCTAGTCCACAACTAGGGTCTTAAACCATCCTCTAGGGAGAATGGCTCTTGCAGTTGCTTTAAATTCAACACTCCCTCTCAGCAAGAGAGGCATTCTTAGCTACACCAAGCTTGTCACGAAAGTATACAAACTTTGTCAGGGACAGTGGCTTGGTCAAAATATCTGCCGTCTGTTCTGCTGTTGGAACATACTGAATACTGAGAACGTTCTTCTGCACCATGTCCCGGACATAGTGATATCTCATCTCAATGTGTTTCGACCTGTCGTAAAACACTGGATTCTCGGTGAGCTTTATATAGGTCTGATTGACACAGTGAATGACTATGGGTTCTAGCTCTGTACTGAACAAGTCTGGAAGTAGCTTCCTAAGCCACACTGCTTCTCTGCTAGCAACACTTGCAACAATGAATTATGCTTCTGCAATGCTCTGGGCTATGGAGCCCTGTTTCCTGCTAGACCAGGAATTCATTCGCTGAACCTAAACTGAAATAATATCCAGAAGTGCTCTTCCGATCCACTGTACTGCCCATCCAATCTGAATCTGTAAATCCATGAAGCATTACACTTCCACTGGAAGTGTATCTGAGACCATAGGCTATTGTTCCCCGAACATATCTCAGAATATGCTTAACAACAACCATATGTATATGCTTCGGTTCACACATGAACTGATTGAGGGCATTTACTGCATAACAAATGTTCGGTCTAGTATGTACGAGGTACATCAATGACCCAACAATCTGCCGATACAAGGTGGGGTCTTCTGGATCTGAACCTATAACTTGTTCTTGTAGGTTCTTTAGGTTAGAGATCATTGGTGTGGTCATGGACTTACAGTCCATCATGCCAAATCTACGGAGTACATCAATTGCATAATTTTCTCTTGTGAGAGAAACATCTCACCTGGTTTCTGCCACCCCTCTAAGCTCAGAAAGTAATGTAAAAGACCCAAGTCTTTCATTTCAATATCTGCTGAAGAGCTCCCTCTTACTCTGAGCTGTCAAGAAAATTTCCTTTCCTGTAAGGAACAGATCATCCTAAGACAACAGGATGATTTTGTACAATCTTTATATAAAGATTAGGATCTGCAATACTCTTGGTGAATCCAAGACTCTGTAGAGAGATTGTCAATACTTTCATACCCTCTTGCTTAACTTCACTGTTAAGAATAATTAGTCTTAACATCTATCTGGTGAAGTTTCCAAATTAAAAACTGCGACAAGAGAGATAAAGATCCTGCTTGGAAGTGAGGATCTTTCCATAGAAAATCCCTTCTTTTTGAGAGAAGTCACAAGTCACAATTTTAACCTTAATACGGTTATCTGTTGTAAGCCATTTTGAGGTTACTACTGGTTTGCCATGAGGTCTTGGAACTACTACCCATATATTCTTTAGAATTTATTCATATTCTTCTATCATAGTATCTTTCCACACTTGACTGTTTGGAGGCTTCTTCAAATGTGGAGGGTTCTGAATCAATCACAAGATTCAATTTAGCTATAATGCCGGAGTACTTGTCTGGTTTCTTGCTTTCTCTGAAGGTGCCCTTAGGTGCTGGATGCTTTTCTGTTTCCTTTAGATTTCTCGGCACCAGGCTGGTTGTTGTTTAATAGGAAATTTCTCTAAAGGAAGCTCGATAGAATCCCTTGACTCTACTAGGCTTCCATCTCTGTTGTAGGTCAGGGTCTAACTCATATGTAGGGACTACTCCCTCCGAGTCTCATAAAACGTCTGCCTCCCTGCATGTGTAAACTGGCTCCCTCTGAACCTATAAGATCCTATGGATCTCATCTGGTGTCGTTATTTCTTCAAGATGTTCTTGGTGCCTGTTATCCATCAAAGTTGCATTGAGATGGACTTCCAGCGAGCCGCCAAAGTTTGAACATCATTTGTTCAAAATTCAGAGTTCAGAAGTTCAGCCGGTCAAAAAGACCACCTGGTTACTCTACATTTCCATAAAAAA
>JZKD02S2116648.1:0-10372 GCA_000966675.3 Picea glauca
TAACTTTTGATTGGTATGTCCAATTGACCTGATTCAAAAGCCATTGGAAAGAGAAAACATAGAATATTATATTGAAACAAGGATTATAACTAATTGATATAAATATTCCTAATATCTTAAGGTTGGAAGTTGATATTTGAGTTATACCTCGATTAATAATCAATGACAATACCTAGCTTTAGTGGAGATGAAGATACATATGAAATCAATCTCGAAGAATGGTTGAGGATGATAAAGGAAAATAAATTGAGTCCTTTGAAGGAATTCTTTTACTTGAGGGGTGAAGCTTTTAAGTGGTAGGATAACCTTGATGAAGGTACTAAAAACTCCCCCACATGAATTTTTTTTGAAGAACTCTTATCAAATAAATGGATTAAGGATACAAAAAGGGAGGAGATGTATAAAATTCAAGAGAAGTTAAAGGAATCAAAAGAAAATGTCTCCAAATTGCAAAAGGATAATGAAGAGCTAAGAAATTATATGATATGAACCCAAGGGGGGTATATATGGGGCTAAATGTACATGTAATGTGTAAATATATATGTAATAAGGTTGGCCTATTGGTAAAGGGGCCTCATGTGCAAGTGTGAATAGGTATATATAGAGATCATGTATTCATTATTGAGACATGTGAATTGTTATGTATAAAGGTATTTTGTTATGTGGAGGAGGTTCTCCTATTCTTTAAGGAGTTATTGTGTAACTTATATATCTTGGAGTTGTTCTCCACACTCACATTCTGTACTTGGTGTGTACTTTTGTTCTGTTATGATAATTTAAGCATTTGGTTCATTACCCTCTATGCTCTCCTACAACATTCTATTCTCCACCAAGGTCCACTCTTACTCCTTCATAGGGTTTATTTATAAAAACAAATTGATTGGGTCATGGTTTATCTTTCATGGTTCATTATAATGTGAATGGTAATTGGTATCTTACTTCTTATCCCCCCCCTTTCTCTCAGACTACCATGAGAAAGTTCATGAAGATGATGACTGACGTTATTATTGTCCCATGGAATGATGTACTTAGCCCATGCTTCCATAACTATGTGAAAGACCTGCCCAATGAACCTCTTATATGCATTCAATGATTGGTTAAATAAGTCAGTACAAGTGGTTGGCTTAATTTATGACACATAATGGAAAAGAGATGAATTCACAGGATTACAATTGGCAACAAAGGATTCACTTTCCCATGGTCCCCCTTCCCTCTTCCCCTTATGGTGGAATCATAGCCCCTCTTGTGCTCTACACAACTAGATTGGATCATTTTATATTATATTTCAACACAAACATTTACATAGCTTGATTTTACCATGACAAGTCTTAACTCATGGTGTAATGTACCCAGCACCCAGGTCGGGCCATGTCACGCTAAACTCTCTTTCTTACGACTCCGATTCCATAATGTAATCATTCCCCAACCCAATCGAGGAACCCTACGGTGCAGAATACACATAAAAATGAAACTTCTGCTTACTAAAGTAATTTTTTTATTGTTAGTCGATTTCCTATAGCTTACGAATACAAATCTAAAATAGATTTAGCTACTGTTTATAACCATAAAATAGATGCATATAAAGCATGCTAATAATCAACATGAAATGCAACTAAACCACTCATTACAACATCATACAAGTCATTCTCATTTATGCAGAGTTCACACACAACAATAACACATGTAATTAACTCAACAATAAGACAAAACACATATATTTAAACAAGAATCGTGCAACCAACTGCTTGGAACGGACGTTCCACCCAACCATAGATTGATTGTTCCAAATCTCAACAACCAATCACCCCCGAGTTGAGGATAGTAATCCACAAAAGAGGGTGGTCTCTCACAGTCCACTCACAGCTCATAAAATTCATAACCCAATCAATATTCTCCTACAACTATCTCGAATTTTCTACCATCTCTCTTCCTCTTGACCTGCCCAACCCAAGGAATGCGCCATTTTTTTATAAGGGATAACCCAAGGGATGCACCATCTATTTATCAGGGATAACCCAAGGGATGTACCATCCATTTATCAGGGATAACCCAAGGAATGTACCATTCGTTAACCAGGGTCTCTCTAGCACAGATAACTTGGAATCTCTCAGCTGAGAACTCAAGGGAACTTGCTGCTAGGAAAACTATTAGCAACCAACAACAAACACTTGTTGTTACAGTGCAACTCAATCCGGAGTTCACTCTTCAGGCCTAAAAACCTAGCTCTTCAGTTTTCCAGCTCCAATTCGCTCCAATTACGCTCAAGAATTCACCCTCCACGACTACAACAACTCCAAGCTCTCTTTATTTCTCTCTTTCCTTCTTCCCATGCACAAACTTGACTGCTACCAACTACTCCCTCAACCCCTATGCATTTCCTCTCTTATGGCTTTCCTTTATTTACTCGCACTCTTCCCCAAGATGATTGTACTCAACCCCCATGTGCCCAATAACTCTGGGATGTGACCACTCGCACCCACCCTCTTACATGTATTCAATGATTGACTTTGGGAACACTCAATTAGAAATGGGAAGGTTCGTATAAAATACACAAGTTCAGGAAAATGAGTTTAATTAATATACATGGGTAATCCCCCCCTTTGACCTCTCTTGGCCATTATCCCAGACACTTCCCTCTCTTGTTGATTAATTCATCCCCCATATCTTTTCCATGTCCCCTTTAGCAATTGACATCACATTTTATTATTAAAACATTGAAATATAATTCACATATTACATCGCTTGGTCATAGCCACATATTATATCACAATACTTAGAAATAAAAAAATTCAACAATTTAACAACTCCATCAATAGCTCCAACCATCATCAATATTTTGTTCCTCTCAACTCGCCGACCCAAGGAACACACCATTCATTTATCAGGGTTAACCCAAGGGACATACCATCTGTTTATCAAGGCTAACCCAAGGAATGAGCCATTCATTTATCAAGGTCCCCAACGCAATTGGCTAGGACTCTGAGATGTGGTTCCATAACTCTAGCTTACAAAAATGGAGCCTTGCATCCTGCCTTCTTCAAAATAGTCAAAAATTTGTGGGTATTATGCCCTCATGTTTTTTTCATGTTCCAATGTAGCATCTTCAGTACCGTAGCAGGTCCATTAAACCTTTACCATCCCTATGGATTTGTTCCTGAGCACTTTGACTTTCTGGTCCAGGATATGTACTGGTTCCACCTCAAAATCCCCTTCGTACTCCACCTGGATCACATTCCAATCAATTATGTGGTTAGGATCAGGCACATATTTCTTTAACAATGACACATGAAATACATTATGCACTCTCGTGGATGTAGACAAAACTAACATATATGCAATTGCCCATATATTTTCTAATATTTCAAAAGGCCCACAATATCTCGCTACCAAATTCGGGAAGCTTCCTAATCTTAGGGAACTTCTCTTTGCCTTCACTTTCAAAAACACATGTTCTCCTACTTTAAAATATCTGAAAACTCTATTCTTGTATGCATAACTTTTCTGCCTATCCTGGGCAACTTTTAAATTATGCTTTATCTTTCCCATCTGCTCTTCTATTTCTTTTAACAATTCTGGCTCAACAACTGCTCTGTCTGCTGGATTATCCCAACTCACGGGAGTGTTACATTTTCTACCATATAATGCTTCAAACAAACTCATCTTCAATGAGGCTTGATACCCATTATTGTAGGCAAATTCAACTAAATGAATATAATCTTTCCACTTTGATGGCAAATCCATCACATGCATTATAAGCATGTCCTCAGTTATCCTATTAGTCCTTTATGTTTGCCCATCTGACTCTGGATGATACGTTATACTAAGATTTAGATTTGTTCCACAACCTTTGAAAAAACATTTCCAAAAATTCAAAGTAAACTTTGGATCTCTATCTGAAACTATTGTCTTAGGCACTCAATGTAACTTGACAACTTCCTTTATAAAAATCTTTGCAATATTTGCTGCCTTCTGTGTAGTCTTTATTGGAATAGAATGTGTTGCTTTAGTCAATTTTTCCACCACCACCATGATGGAATCATGTTGCTTCACTGTTTTGGGAAAATTAGTAATAAAATCAACTGTAACTACTTCCCACTTCCATTCCGGAATGGGAAATGGTTGTAGCAAACATGTTGGGTGACTATGTTTTGTCTTCACTTTTTGACATTCTAGACATCTGGCTATGTAATTAGCCACTTCCTTCTTCGTTCCCGGCCAAAAGTATTGGCTTCTCACAACTCCAATTGTCTTATGATATCATGGGTGCTCGACATATGACACATTGTGCATTTCCTTCAGAACTGCATTTTTCAACTCATTGGAATTCGACACATATACTTTTCCCTTGTACATGAGAATTCCATCTTCTTTAAGCTCATAGAAACTAAATTTCTGCTGAAAATTACCTTGTTGTAATGTTTCTTTTATTTTCACATATTGTTGATCTGAATTCGCTGTTGCAATAATTTGATCTTTCAGATCTGTCATGTATCTGCTGATGGATGCAATATGCACTTCACGAGCTCTCCTGATGAGTGCATCAACTACTTGATTTTCCTTGCTTTTTATATGCTTAATTTCAAAGTCATATTCGCTCAGAAATTCCAGCCATCTAGTTTGTCTGGCATTTAGTGTTGGTTGTCCAAACAAATGCTTCAGACCTCAATGGTTTGTCCTTAGCTTGAATTTTTTACCTATAAGGTAATGCCTCCACATTTTTCAATGCATGTACAATCATTGCTAACTCCAAGCCACGTGTAGCATAATTCTTCTCATGTTCTTTTAATTTTCTGGACTCATAGCATATCACATGGTACCTTTGACTAAGAACTCCACCGAGTCCTTCCTTGCATGCATCAGTGCACACAAAAAAATCTTCATTTGGATTTGCAATCTTCAATATTGGTGCACTTGTCAATATTTCTTTCAACTGTTGAAAACTCTCTTCACATTTGGAAGTTCATTCAAATTTCACTCCCTCCTTTTGCAAAGAAATGATTGGGCTTGCAATATTTGAAAAACCTTTTATGAACCTTCAGTAATAACCGACAAGACCCATGAATGATTTGACGTCTGTCACATTCTTTGGCGCTTGTCATCCTCTAATGGCCTCTATCTTCTTAGGATCGACTTCTATCCCTACTGTTAAAATTATATGCCCCAAGTAATGAATCTTCTTTTTGTAAAAGATGCATTTACTTAGCTTAGCATGCAACTCATGCTCTATTAAAACTTGCAACACCATTCTTAAATGTTGCTCATGTTCTTCTTATAATTTAGAATAAACAAGGATATCATCTAAGAACACAATCACAAACTTGTCCAGGCACTTCCTGAACACTCCATTCATCGGGAACATAAAAACTATTGGGGCATTTGATAGCCCAAATGACACTACCATGAATTCATAATGCCCATATCTTGTTCTGAATGATGTCTTGTTGATGTCTTCTTCCTTTATCCTTACTTGATGATAGCATGATCTCGAGTCAATCTTTGAAAATATTCTTGCTCCTTTCAGCTGATCAAACAAATCATCAATTCTTGAAAAATGATACTTATTCTTTATGGTAACCTTGTTACGCTGCATGAAATCAATACACAGCCTTAAGGTTCCATCCTTCTTCTTCACAAAAAGAATCGAGGCTCCCCAAGGTGACACACTTGGGCGTATATACCATTTCTTCAAAATTTCTTCAAGTTGCATCTGCAACTCTTTTAGTTCTGGTGTGTCCATTCTGTAAGGTGTCTTAGACATTGGGGAAGCTCCTGGCACCAAATCAATAGATAAATCAATGTCTCTTTTTGTTGGTAGTCCAAGAATTTCTCTAAAAACATCTTCAAAATCCCTCAATATTGGATGGTCTTCAACGCTTTCTTCTTTGTCTTTGGCTACCTCCTCCATATGGGTTGCAAACATCTGACATCCTTTCTTGAAGCTCTTCTTCAACTACATAGATGAAATCTCTCTAATAGCTACAACTCTTAGAATGCCTTGAATCTTGCCTTGCTGCCCTTCCTCATCAAGACATGTGATTGTATTGTTGTAACAATCTAGGACAACATGGTGTTTCTCCAACCAATCCATACCAATTACACAATCATAAGAATCCAATGGTATGATGTTTACATCCACCTTTTTGTTGAGTCCATTCATGTCTATCGGACAATATTTAACCTACTCATTGATTTTCCTCTTAGCCCACGTGGCTAACTGAACTAACCAAGATTTCTTATGCTTACTTCTTTGCAAGTGAAATCTTTCAACAATGTTAGCATTTATGTAAGTATGGCTAGCTCTAGAATCGATTAAAATTGTTATGGGCTCATTATTGATCTTACCTTCCACTTCAATCATGGGAGATTGATATTCAACTTGCTTGTTATCCAAGGTTGCATAAATCCTTGAGATGCTCATGCCCATGTCTTCCACAGTTTCAGCCTCCTGAATGTTGTGGACAATCCTCATTCTTTCTCCTTTGTGAGGGCAGTCCATGTATAGATGATTTTCCCCACATTCCCAACATTGCACCGTCTACTTGGCCTTTTTCCAAATGAATCTGTAGTCTTGTGTTCATTTTGTGTGACTTGACCATGCTGATTCGCTTGGAAATTATTCCTTAAAAAGGGCGGCTTAAAACCCTTCTGCCTTTGATCCTTCTTATCCTTCATCTTGTCATTCAAAGCTTTTTGGAAAAATGGTCTTCCTTTGCTCTGCTCATACATATACTTTGCTCTCCTTATGGTTTCCTCCAAGGTTTTGGGGTTATCATATTGAATCTTATCATTGTAGAAAGAGGGTAACCCACTTAGAGACCTTTGGATTTTGACTTTCTCATCCTCGATGAACTCAACATAATTCAACAATTCAAAGAACCACTTTTCATATTCCTCCATTGTCATGGTTCCCAACTTGAGTTCAAAGAACTCTTTCATCTTTCTTTCATAGTATTGTTCAAACAAATATTTCTCTTGGAAATATCCCTTGAACTGCCTCCATGAGATTATGTTGTCATCAAGATTCTTAGCTTTCTTAAGTTGATCCCACCACATGGATGCCTTCCCTTGCAAGTGGTAGGTGGCAATTCTAGCTTCTACCTGGGATGGGTAATCATGTAGCTAAAAATATTTCTTCATTTTCAACAACCATGCCTCATCATCTTATTCTTTCTTGTGCTCACCATTGAAAGTTTGTGGCTTAATCTTGATGAGTTCGCCCTGCAAGATGTTTGTCTCGGGTCTTCTCCTTTGCCTCCAAACATGACACACACCTGGGCTTCTCCCTAGACATGAATTTGCATGAGTTCTTCTGGTGGAATGCCTTGGAGAATGATTACGTCTACTCATGCTTCTTGACTTCCTATCATTCGATCATCTCTTTTGCTATGGGATCTTGATGCTGATACTTGTCTAGCACTAGTTGCTTGCTTGGTGCCAAAGTCCTTTTTAACTTGCTTCTGTAGCATATTTAGGCTTTGAACTATCTCTTCTTGAGCCTTTATGATCCTCACATTATTGACCCTATAGCTCTGCACTTCTTTTTGCATGCTTCTCATAGTTATAGTCCCCTACCTGTCTCTTCTCCCATTAGACTCAGTCTCAGCATTACCCATGCCGATATGCAGACCTCCAATTTCTTCTTCATGGCTGTAAAACCCTTGAGCATCCTCCATATCTCTAGTTCTCATGTAGGAACTAAAGTCTGCTTTTTTGTATATCTAATTATGCAAGAATGTGCATGCAATAATTGTTGTTAGAATTAAGCATATTGCAAAATATTTATCAATTAGATTACAAACCATTCTTCATTTTAAATTATGAAGAATATCAATGCACTACTCCCAAGTAAGATTCCTTAAATGCATTCATTTTCAAAACAACTTTCCAACAACTATCCTCATGCCTCGATCTGAGTTTTGAGCGTAAAGTTGTGGTGGCAAAACAATGAAGAAATATTCATTAGCACGTGCAACATAGTAGCAACGCTCATCAACCGTTTGATCATTTCTTGATTAGATCTCCATCATTGATCTGTCTCAATGGATTCATTGCAGATCTAGTCATATCTCTTCTTTATACCTTCCATGAACCCACCACCAATAGTTAACTTCTTTTTCCTTCGCGGACTCATAATCTTGTAACCTTCCTTTCATAAGTTCGTCTGAAAAGTCTCAACACTTAACCATTTTTCCACTTCTACATGGACTCACAGACTCATAATCTTGTAACCTTCATTTCATAAGTCTGTCCAAGAAGTCTTGACACTTAACTATTTTTCCACTTCTTCACGGACTTGCGAACTCATAATCTTGTAACCTTCCCTTCATAAGTTCGTCTGAAAAGTCTCAACATTTAACCAAATTCCAAGATCTTATCGCAGTTTCATGGGGCTGACAGTCGGCTTGCCACATGGCTCCACATCACCCGCCAACTATCATCCCGTCCAACATCTACCTACCACCGTGGCAGTGCATGTCTTTCTTCTACCACGTTAGTTGACACGTGGCCTCCATGTCATGTCGATGTCATCGTACGTAAAAATACCTAATTTTTTTTAATTTGCTTATTTTCGAAATTTCCAAAGAGGCTTAATTCTTCACATTACCCATGAAATTTCTCTTAATTTTAATGCAGTAATTTAAATAAACAAGTTGCAGACATACTCCATAAATTAATTCTCTGCGAGTTTTTGCTTCAACGTTCTGTTAACTCGGCCCATCCAGGCTTCGTGTTGAAAACTGGGCTCTAATACCACTTTGTAAAGTACCCAACACCCAGGCTGGGCCACATCACACCAAACTCTCTTTCTTA
This sequence comes from Picea glauca, assembly GCA_000966675.3. Taxonomy (NCBI): domain Eukaryota; kingdom Viridiplantae; phylum Streptophyta; class Pinopsida; order Pinales; family Pinaceae; genus Picea; species Picea glauca. The sequence continues at coordinate 8,812 of JZKD02S2116648.1, forward strand.
CGACTCTGATACCATAATGTGATCATTTCCCAGCTCAATCAAGGAACCTTACGATGCAAAATACACATAAAAATGAAACTTTTGCTTACTAAAGTAATTCTTTCACTGTTAGCTGATTTCTTGTAGCTTAAAGCTACAAATCTAAAACAAATTTAGCTACTGTCTATAACCATAAAACAGATGCATCTAAAGCATGCTAATAATCAACATGAAATGCAACTAAACCACTCATTACAACAACATATAAGTCATTCTCATTTACACAGAGTTCACACACAACAACGACACGTGTAATTAACTCAACAACAAGATAAAACACTTAGTTTTAAACAAGAATTGTGCAACCAACTGCTTGGGACGGACGTTCCACCCAACCATAGACTGATTGTTCCAAATTTCAACAACAAGTCACCCTCGAGCTGAGGCTAGTAATCCACAAAAGATGGTGGTCTCTCACAATCCACTCGCAGCTCATAAAATTCATAACCCAACTGATATTCTCCTACAACTATCCTGATTTTTCTACCAGCTCTCTTACTCCTGACCTGCCCAACCCAAGGAATGTGTTGGTTGTGGAGCCTGATTATCTTCCAGATTCAGAGGTCTTTGTTTTTAGCCATGTTTATACCCCTTGAAGACTTTACACCCCAGAAGAATGTACACTCTTCCACGCGGGGGAGTGCAGAGGGGGGTTACCCCCTCTGCAGGGTCTGGGGGCAAGCGAGCCTCCAAAGGAAAAATTGAATTGTAAATGTATATTGTAATTTCATTGTAAATCTGGACCGCTCATTATAAGGTCGCAGATCTAACGATATAAATTATGTTGGGGTTTTTTGCCCTAGAAGGCAACACTCTGTTATGAAGGAAATGTATTTGCAGCTATGCATTACAGTGAATATTGTATTCTGAGAGAGGAGACTGTGAGAGAAAGAAGACGAAGTTACAACTAGTTTGTTGTAGGTTGTATCCCTTCGATTGCTGGATAATAATAAAGGAAGGACCTGACAATTTCTTTGGTGGACATAGCCCACACTGGGTGAACCACATATATCTGTGTCTCTATTGTATTGTGTATCTTTTGTATTTTATTTCCGCATTTGTTTTATTTTATTGCTCCGTGATCCTGTTTTTCTAACAACTGGCATCAAAGCGAAAAGTAACTCGCAGGAAAAGAGGGTTCCTGGTTCGAGTGGGAGCAATGGTGGAAGATGAAAAGTTTAGGGTCGATAAATTTAACAACCAAAACTACCAGTTATGGAAGATGCAGATGTGAGATTATTTATATTAGAAGGATCTATTCCTACCATTGGGCAAAATAACAAATAAGTTGACGACTATGAAGGATAAAGAATGGGAGATTCTTGACATAAATGCTCTAGGAACGATACAACTGAGCCTGGCAGCGTCGATGGCTTTCAATATTTCGAAAGAAAAGACAACGAAGGTTTTGATGGACACATTGACTAAATTGTATGAAAAACCCTCGACGTCCAATAAGGTATTTCTAATGAAGAGATTATTTAATATGAAGATGTCAGAAGGTGGGTCTGTTGCAGATCAT
>JZKD02S2116659.1:32857-46900 GCA_000966675.3 Picea glauca
ATGTTCCCAAGGATTGATGATATGTTTGATCATATGAAATGTGCGACATTGTTTTCAAAAATTGACTTGAGATTAGGGTCTCACCAGTTACAGATCAAGGAGGATGATGTCCCTAATACTCCCTTTAAGATGAGGTTTGGACATTACGAGTTTACAATTTTACATTTTGGACTGACAACAGCCCCTAGGTATTTATGAGTTTGATGAATGGGGTGTTCCGTGAATACTTGGACAAGTTTGTGCAAGTATTCATTGACAATATTTTTATTTACTCTCAGACGATGGAGGAGAATCACGCGAAATTGTGCATGGTACTACAATGTATACAAGAGAATAAATTGTACGGGAAGTTGTCTAAATGCTTGTTTTATCAATCAAAGATTCACTACTTAGGGAATGTCAACTGCGATGAAGGTATCACTATGGATCCAACAAAGGTCGAAGATATCATGGAATGGCATGCACCGACGAATGTCCTTGAAGTGTGTAGCTTCATGTGTTTAGAGGGATATTATTGATGGTTCATCAAGGTTTTTTCAAAGATAGAAAATCCAATTACGGAATTGCATAAGAAGAACAAGAAGTTTGTTTGGACCGACAAATGAGTGGAGGGAATTCAGATGCTCATGGAGTTGTTGATGATAGAACCAATACTAAAGGTCCCTGACATGGATGCAGAATTCTTGGTATGCATTGATCCATCCAAGGAAGGATTAGGCTGAGTCTTTATGCAAGACGGTCGATTGATCACTTACATATCGAGAAATTTGAGAAGGCATGAGGAGAACTATGCAACGCACAATTTGGAGTTGTTAGCCATTTTTTATTCGTTGAGTGTTTGGAGACACTACCTTATTGGATGGAAATTCGAACTAAAAACAGACGACTGTGGACTACAACACATATTTACGCAAAGCGAATTGAACATGCGACAATGACATTGGTTGGAATTGCTTAACAAGTATGATTTCAAGATTACTTACATAAAGGGAACAATGAATAGAGTGGCAGATGCATTGAGTACAAGACCACACATATTTTTGGTGATGCCTCTTTAGACAAACCTACATGAAAAGATTCTAACCTTATAGCGTGACGATCACTGGTACAAAGAGGTCAATGATTTTATTAGACAAAACACAACGATGGTGCCAAAATTTGAAGGGTTAACTATGGACAATGATGAATTATTGAGATTTAAATGTTGAATTTACGTACCTCCCAACGATGAGTTGAGGAGTTTGATCCTAAACGAGGCTCTTAGAGCAATGTACATGGATTATCTTGGAGTCATGAAGATGAAGGCAGACCTTAAACCCTTATTCTTCTGGAAAGGAATGAAGGCAGACATAGTCAACTACATGTAAAGATGTCTAGAATGTCAGCTGTTGAAGGTTGAACCTAGACATCCAGAAAGATTACTACAACAACACATGATTCTAGTATCAAGATGGGAGGTCCTTTCGATGGATTTCATTGTTGGATTTCCATTGACAGCAAGGAGACATGACTCGATTTTTTTTGTAGTTGGCACTCTCACAAAGAGTGCTCATTTTATTCCTGTGCATATGACGTATTAGGCACCTGACATAGCTAGATTTTTCATGAGAGAGATTGTGAGGCTGCATGGTGTGCCTAAGAGGATTATATCCGATCAAGGATCGGTGTTTAATGGACGATTTTGGACTAGTTTAAAAGAGGCCTTGGGAACCCAACTTAACTTTAGTACTACGTATCACCTGGAGACAGATGGGAAGATGGAATGAACAAACCAAATATTGGAGGACCTGTTGTGTATGTACATGATGGACCAACAAAAGTGTTTGGAGGAATTCTTTCCACTGGTAGAATTCACATATAACAACAGTTATCAAAGCACCATTAAGATGGTGCCTATCGAGTTCCTTTACGGGCGACCGTGTCAGAGACCTTTGAGTTGGGATCAACTTGAGGATAGGGTCCTAGTGGGGCCAGAAGTGATCCAAGAGATAAAATATCAAATGTAAACAATAATACAAAGTATCAAAGAAGTGCATGATCGACATAAGAGTTATGTTGATGCGCACCATGTCGACCATAGTTACAAAGTTGGTGATCGAGTCTTCTTGTAGGTGAAACCGCATAAGAATTCGATCAAGTTTGGAAAGGGTGCTAAAATATCTCCTAGGTTCATTGGACCTTTTGATATCATGGAAAATAAGGGGCCCATGGCCTATCTACTATCCTTGACTGATTCGTTTAAGCGTATGTACGAGGTTTTTCACGTACCTGTTTTGACACATTATTTTAGTGATCTTACTTATGTTGTTGACATGAGTCCCTTGTAGGATTAGATGACGGTGCTCTCATGGCAGAGACGATCTGTATCCTAGACCATAAAATTCGACAACTACCGCATCGAACAGTATATCAGGTCAAGGTCCAGTGGGAAAAATATAGTCCGCACTCGATGACCTGGGAGATCAGGTCAAGGTCCAGTGGGAAAACTATAGTTCGCACTCAGCGACCTGGTAGGACGCATATGATATGCATCAGTAGTTTCCATTTTTGTTTGATAGATGGACTATAATACTATGATACACTTTATTTCATTTCTTATATACTGTAAAACTTCGGGATGAAGTTTAAACGTAGAGGGGTTGTATGTAACATCCCTCTCTTACATGCACTGAGCGATCTAATTCTTTGAGTACACTTTCTTACAAGTGATTCGGGTTATTATATCTATTGGTCATTTTGATTATGATTACGAGACATTATGGATTTGATGATATGTTATTTGGTTGTATTACATAGATAGGTGTTATTTACTGGGTTCTCCTAAGTGTGCAGGACTTTGGATCTCAAGGATGCAGAGGCATCAATGAAACCCCTTAGATTTTGGATCGAGTCAAGGAGTGGATTGTTGGGTTTGAATGTTTTTTATGCGACATATGTACATATTATTAGATGTTATGATCATTTATTATTATTGCTGACATGATTCATTGATGGATGCAGGATGACGATAGCTTACCGACCAAACTCACATGTGGATTAGAGGGATCACATAGTACAACCAAAAACTTTTAGGGAGAGGTGTACTAGCAACCCTACCACAACCTACTAGCACTCTTACCATGGCTCGAGCTATAAGTTAATGATTACTGATTCCCATAAGACCCACAATGTCATGAGGGAAGAATGTGACAATAGGTCACGATGATTCTAACGGGTGCCCAATAAGGTATGGGAATTATTTATTAGAGGGCCTTAGTCTCCCACAATATCACCTGGCAGAGTATTGACTCCAGGAGTTTCACATCTACCAAATTCATTCAAGAGGCAAGTGGTGCCCTTGGAGCACGTAGTGAATCTTGAAGGGCACGTCACGAAAGGAAAACAGAAAAATGCGAGTGGCACCCTTGGAGCGCATAGTGCATCCTGAAGGGCACGTCGCGCAAAGAAAATAGACAGAGGTGAGTGTCACCCTTGGAGCACATAGTGTGTCCTGAAGGGAACGTTGCGATTTTAACTGGTAAGTGAATAAACCTAGTTGGCCTTAAAATGAATGATGTGATAAGTAAAGTTTAAAAACAATTTTCCTAGGTCTAAGTACAACATGAGGTCAAAAAAACATTATAATAAATCAACATGTAACAAATTCAAACTTATATATTAAAGTCAAAATTATAATAGAGGATTAAATTTTAAAAAGGGGTAATGGTTGTTTTCATCTACATTTGCTAATTTAATTTTTAGTTAAAAATAAAAGAGGGTAAATGGTTGTTTTTATCTACACTTGCTAAATTAATTTTTAATTAAAAAGGAAAAAGGGTAAATGGTCATTTTTATCTACACTTGCTAAATTAATTTTTAATTAAAAAGGAAAAGGGGTAAATGGTTGTTTTATCTACACTTGCTAAATTGATTTTTACTTAAAAGGGAAAAAGGGGGAAACTTAAAAGAAATGAGAAACTTAAAGAAAAGGGGAAACGTAAAGAAAAGGTTGAATGTCTAACTTAGTAAGGAATCTTGCCTTTGTAACTTCTAATTATGAACTCAACTAGGAATAAAGTTAGGCGTAACTCATTTAAGAAGTGTAAGGGAATTTTGGGACACCGAGGAGCGCTTTTAGGCATGCTCTTAGGTGGATGAGAGAAATATGAATATTTAATTAATTAATAAAATGGATTTTTTGGTGCAACTAGGGGGATCGGGGGACATGTGTACAGGGGAGGTTTTTCGAAATTAATTAAATGAAAAAGGATTTTAATGAGAATTTGGGAAACTAATTACTTGAAAACTCTAAAAAAAGGATGGAGGAGGAGGAGTATGGATTAGATTGTTTTGTGTAAAGTTATGCTGCTGAAATTTTACCTTGAATGAACTTCTCTTTTGGGAGTTTGGATACCTAGCTCGGGTAACGAGTGGTAGCTCAAACTTGCAAGGTGAGTTGGGTGCTAGCATTCTATGGTATTGTGTGTGTGGCCCCTTTGTGGTTCGGGGGGGATCAGGGGGAAGAAGAGTACCCATAGTGTTTGTTGGGAGGTACTGGTCAGGTCACATCGATTCACAAGAAGAAGATGGACAAAGCATGCGTGGAACAACAACTTCGAAGAATTCACATTTGGCTAAGGTATGCTTGTTAAAGTTGTTACTTTCAATGAAATTTAATTTACACATGTTATTTTTCTATGCTCGGTTGAAGCTTTCATTTCCTTTAGATTCCTTGCACCTCCTTTCCTACGGTATTTATAATCCCCTTTCTCATTGTATTATGAATTGATTTCCCATGGAGAACCCAACCTTTAATGCAATGACTTCTCTGCGTCTACTTTTATTGATTTATTAAGAAGAAAAAATTGTGTTTCTCTCCTCTGTCCCTTATCCTTAAGTTATTATTCTATGCCTGAGCAGTCGCCCAGGAGCCGAATCGACTATCATCACTCTGGTGTTTACAGACTTATAGATTCAAATTCCCTGATTTCATGTGCATGGATAATAAGTGAAGGATAAATTTTCGCTCAACTATCTATCCCTTACTTATCTTTGAGTTTTTCACTTATGATTAATCTCCAATCGCTACGTTTTTCTTTATACATAAGCCCTACGTACTTTTGAGAATTTTATCTCTGCATTGAATGATTCACTGCTAAATGTTTAATCTTGCACTTTCCTGGTGAATGATTATCTCTGCGCTTTCCTTGTGAATGATTACCACTATGATTTTAGACACGATTCCTTTTTAATTGTTAAACAATGGATTTTAATTGTTGGTATGTATTTCACTTCAGTTTAAACAGTTGTTAAGCATCTTAATTATTGATAACTTTAGTCTTTCTGCATTGAAAATTCTTGGGTGCATTGTTTATATGTTCTCCACCAAGTTATGTATCGCAATCATAGACATTTTTATATAATCTGTATGAAAATTCAATGGTGTTCTTTACAATTTCGTATGACAATAGTTGGCGTACATGACTAAAAATTCCTTGTGTGAATGGTAAGCGAATGATAAAACTTTGTGTGAATGGTAAATGAATGATATCGAATAATAAATGAAATGTGTAATCTCTAGACACGAATGGTAAATGAATGGGAAACGAATGATAAATCCTAGATTTTCTGGATTGATAAATCTCTTTGTAGGGTATACCCCACAATTTGGTTGGCATATTTACACAAAAAATATGTGATGATTCACCCCGTTTTTCCCAGCAAAATCATATGACAATAGACAACATTATCATAGATTTAGGGGACAACAATTTAATGTGCTAGAAATTTAATATGGTTTAAATATTACAACAATTTAGTATTGTTTAAAGTCTCGTAGCGATTTAATATGGTTTAAATATTGCAGCGATTTAGTATTGTTTAAATTCTGGTAGAAAATTAATATGGTAGCAATTTAATATGGTTTAAATATTGCAAGATTTAACTAATATATGTACAACTAAATTATATATAGACAACGTGGGTATTGCAAGATTTAACTAATATATAGACGGTGTGGGTATTGCAATATTTAACTAATATATAGACAATGTGGGTATTGCAATATTTAACTAATATATAGACAGCGTGAGTATTGCAAGATTTAACTAATATATGTACAACGAAATGGACAATGAAATTAAATAGACAACGAATTGGACTGGACAGCAAAATTAATAAATATATTGAATCGACACTTAATTTATACATTAAATGGTCAGCGGAATTAATATTTGTATGACAACGATTTTATAGAGGTTAAATTCTACTCTAAATGCACTTACACAATGATATTGTTGGTATAGATTAATTTCGTAGAGTTTAATTTCTTTTTGAAAGGTATTTAACACAGCGAGATCGTTGGCAGAGATTAAAATTGTAGAGTTTCAAATTCTTTTAAAATGTAATTGCACAACGAGTTAATGCTGGAAAGAAATACCTTTACTAGATAGCATTATTTATTGACAACATTATTGGAAATCATTTTTTAGTATGTCGATGGCATGTTGATAAAATATTGATAGCATTATTGATTGAAGGCATTAATATATAGTGACTTCTATTATCATAGTCAACATTTCCATTTTAATAGACAACGATACATATCTTGTTAATTCCTTTTTATGAATAATTCCTTATCAATGGACAACAATCTATTGAATGTTGATTTATTATTAATAGATAGCACATGATTTTATTAAGGGACTACGATTTCTGGACTATTTTATTTTTAATTGACAGAAAATGATGTATATTCTAAAAAAATGCAATTTTTGTTTTGTATTTGAACTTCATCAAACTTATCGTCATTCAAGCTCTTAGGTAGTAATTTAGTTCATTGTAGGAGAGATCAGCTTTAAAAGGATAAGGTTTCAATGATGGTCATGATCCTTACTGTAATTAGATTTATTGTTTTTATTTTCCAATGGTTTTATATGTCTTATGACTTATGCAGACAATAGATTAAATGTTGCAATGATAATAGTTAACTCATTCACACCTAGATATAATGATTAAAAGTTAATGGTTTATGGTTTATTGGTGAAATAGTTTAACAAATTGTGAAAGATTAATGGTTGAGGGTTAGTAGTTTTATTATCTAAAACATTCAATATTTTAACAGTTAATTGGTTACTTTGCGCCTTGTTCCTTAAGTCGAATTGTAAGTGGTGGTTGGTCATAGTTCCACCAAACATGTTTTCCTTGTAGGAACCCGAAATCCTTCGGTTAGCTACGAAAATTAGTTTTAAGTGTCGTCACCTTGTGTCGTGTTGACTTGTTGATTGGATGTTTGGGTATAGTCTTCGTGTATTATTGACAGATGTTTCGGTCTCCTAGAGTGAGGGATTTAGCTGCGGTTAAAGGTCTAGATATGTTATGTTGTTCCATAGTTATTGTCAAGTCTATCTCCTTGTGACAACATGATTCCAGATCATGTGACCATTACATGCCCTGATGGATAGATGTGAATGACAACCTGGCCTGAGTCTTGTGCTTCTCGATGTGGAAATTTGTTCATTGTAATTGATGTTGGTACTAGGTTTTGTAATGCCTTAATGAGATTGGTTTGGCATGCCATAGAGGTCGTTAGTTATGGCTCATCGAGACAAGTTTTCGGGCTGTTTATTTTGTCCTTTAGCTTGTAGGTGTTACCTTTCTTGTGTCGGGCAGGTAGCCATTTTTATCTGTCTTTTGATTATGGCATGTTCGTCTAGTTGCTTTAGGTGCCAGTATGTTGGGTCATTGTTGTCAGTTGCATGAATGCGTAACTTGTGTTCGTCGTCAAGTTGTGTTGATTAATTGTTGTCGTCGATTTCCTTAATTCTTAAATAAATAAAAAATGGACTTGCATTGCATCGCATGCAGCCGTAATGATGGGGTCGTTACATATGGTATCAGAGGGGGTTCAACCCTGTGATAGTGGATCACCATGCTTTCCACTGCAGTAAACCCTTGAGTAATAAACTGACGCTAATTAAAACTTTAAATTGTCCATGCAGTGATGTCGATTCGACAACGCCATAGAGGTTCATGACGTGGTGCCATGGTAGGAGGTGCGACACCTCTAGTATCACCTGCAATATAGGGGACCATCCTCCAAAGGAAAGAACAACTCTTGAGCATGAGTGAATTGTTGTGAGATATGCTTTGGGTGTGACAGGATCCTTGTCAGAGATCCATTACGATATAATAATTTTTTTTCTTTTCCTCAAGGGGCAGAATCCTTGAAGTCCTACGGGGGCTGACAGGACTAGCGAGTGGTAGGTTTCCCCCCCCCCATGCCAATACCACACCATTCTGGACCCCCCCCCTATTAAAGGAATAATGGCAGAGGGGGTCCAGAATCGCTCGAGCATCGTTGATCTAGGTGCCTCTATCTCAACCGTTTGGGAGATGCGCCCCCAATTCCAAACCCCACCCCCCCGTTAAAGGCAGAATGGCGAGGGGGCTCCAGAATGAAACCCTGGCTGTAGATCTGGGTGCGCAGATTTTGGCCATCCAGATATACCCACCGCTTAACGACAAAGCACTAGCTCCCTTTCTTTAGTCCCTATCTCGATAGGGCCATATACACGCCTAAATGCAGGCGCCTTACATAACTCGCGACCTCGCAAGTTGAGAGTTGAATACCCTCAAATTTCCTTCACCAATCATCGATACCTGAGGTTCCGATATGGTATGGCCCCTCTTTATTAGCATTCTCCACTCGTGACCACCGGCTAGGGCTAACTACTAGCCTTGCTCATAACTCGCAAGTTCATGAGTGGAAAGGTTGAACCTTTGGGCCCTTCTTTTACAAATCCCCGAGACGCAAAAGTCAGAGAAGGTTTGACTTCTTTCGGGTTTCTCGGGACTCGCAAATTCGCGACTTGAGTTGTTGGGCCTTTGTGCCCCTTTCTTACAAGAACCTGAAGTATGAGAAGTCAACAAGAAGTTGACTCCCGTTTCAAACGACACGTGTCCACCACCTATCACCACCTCTCCCTCTCTCTGGGCATCTTATCATTACACCACTTGTCAACCACGTGGGTCCCACTAAGCAGATGTGCCACGTGTTGCACAAGCTCTCGCAACTCGCAAGATCGGGGATTCTATAGTCGGAATTGATTCCCTTCAACCTCTGAGACCCCGATATGCAATATGGCGAGGAGGTCCTGACTCAATGGTTGTTCCTACTTCTTTCTATTCGGAACTTCATGACTCCAAGGGTTTGGTCTTCCACCTCCAAACTCATGAACCCCTGATACGCGAAATGGTCAGATCCCACAACTGTCCTTCCTCTTTGATCAATGGTCCAGATCAAATCACAATCTCGCGACTCGGGACTTTGTGACTCCAAGAGTCGGGTCTTCCACCTTCAAACTTATGAACCCCCGATACGCGAGATGGTCAGATCTCTGCCACTTGTCCTCCAACATGGATGGTCTCGATGTCTTCGAGACTTTCGGGACGTAGTCGAGTTCACTCTCCCACCTAAGTAAAGGTTAGGATCGACGGCTTATAGGGCTCCGATGGGACCCTGAGATCTACGGTCCACGATCCCATCGCTATTTGTGAAGGCTGAAAGGGCGAGGTGTTAATGCCTACATTCCTTCCCTCAATCCATCGGTGTTGCCAGGCTTGGGGTATTCTCAAAAGGATTCTGATCATTCATTTACCAAGCGATAGGGTATTTTATTTCTATATTTGAACTTGTTATTCCTTCTGAGCTTGAATCACGAAGTTCAAACTCTCAGAGCTTAACCCTCCCATGACCCTGAAACCTTAGAAATATACTCTTTCTTGCATAAGGGTTCCAGACCTAGATTGCATGGAACCTCAGATGGTTCTCAGGAAATTATCCCTAATCTTAATCAAATCTCTGGTAAGGCTCAGTACGGTTACAAGGTTTATGGGGTAATTCTCGGAAAAGAGTGCTCTCAAGGGGCCTTCTCAGAAAATTATGAGAAACTAAGAAAATAATATGATTCTCAGTGGAGCGAAATCATGTCCCAGACTTAAAAATTTGTGTAGAAAACAAATATGGCATGTAAGCATACACAGGCATCCATTCTATCAAATCAAACGTTTGGTAAATACTTCTATTCAGAACTATTTACAAGCACATAAAACTGAACATGCGATTATGGAATTAAATTCAAATAACACTTATCATAAATAACACTAGAGGTGATGCAACTGCTAAGAGGGGTGCTCATTTCCATCCAACCATAGGCTCAACGAATCCCAATGGATTTACCACTAGCCACCCCTGAGATGAGACCACGATGCTATGAGATTGCGTCTCAGTTTTCCAGTGACCGAAAATGAGGGTTAATCTCCCCCTTCTCTGCTATCACTCACTCTGCATATCTCCAGAGTTCTTCCCCCTTCCCTCGTGTCTGCCCCCTCCATGCTTCTTCCTCATGCATTTCCCTTTTGCGAGGTTGCGTGTGATGCAATTTCCCTCGCGGTGGTTAGGCCCGAGTGTCCTTCAGATGGGCGGTTCACTTCCCCCATCCCTCTTGAATTCCTGAGGAGCCCTCTACCTACCAACCTGCAAGTAATTTATTTCAGGCCAGCGAGCCACTCTTGGTTCTCTGGGCCAGTGAAGTCCAAATACGGTATTGGTTTCAATGGAAGTTAACACCACCTTTCTAGGTGCCTTCCACCACCTTTCTTCAACCATCATGGTCTCTTTTTTAGCATATCCCCTCTCAGCAATCCTGCAACATATATTCATAATATTATTCACATTCATCGACCTTTTTCACAAGGTCCATTCACATCACACATTCACATTTTTGTGTTTGCCACAGTTCTTGGCCAGTATAGTTATTTTTTTACAAACTGGGGGAAACAGGGTGTTACAATTCCCTCCCCCTTAAAGGAACATTGTCCTCAATGTTCTTATCTATCAACATTACATGCATGTACAGAAGTAAACAAAATCAGATATGCTTGTCTCATAGCATCCTCCATTTCCCATGTAGCCTCATATGGGCCAAAATGTCTCCACTACACCTTGACCTATGCAATGGTCTGGTTCTGGAGCAGGGTTTCCTTTTTGTCCAGTATGCATTGAGTTTCTAATAGAATTTCTCCCTCTGGTTCCACTTGTATCACAGACCAATCAATTATATGTTTAGCATCATGTACATATTTCTTCAACAATGAGACATGGAAAACATTATGTGCTTTTACTGTGGGAGGTAGTGCTAGCCTATAGGCTATAGGTCCCACTCTATCTAGAACCTCAAAGGGTCCACAATATCGAGGTGCCAACTTGGCACAAGCTCCCATTTTCAGGGAACTCTTCCTGGGCCTAACTCTAAGATATACATGATCTCTCGCTTTGAACTCTCTTGGAGTTCTCTTTTGGTCAGCATAACTTTTCTGTCGGTTCTGAGTGACCTTCAGGTTTTGTTTTATCTAAGTCACCTGTTGTTCCATTTATTTCAACATGTATGGTACAAAGGAAATCCTGTTTACGGGATTACTCCAGCTGACTTGAGTGTTACACAGTCTACGATAGAGGACTTCGAAGAGACTCATCTTTAAGGATGCTTGGTAGTTGTTGTTGTAGGCAAATTCTACCAGTGATAGGTAGTCTTCCCACTTCTTGGTTTGATGCATTACATGCATCCTTAACATATCTTCTAGTATTTGATTCATTCTTTCTGTCTATCCATCAGTTTGAGGGTGATAGGCAGTGCTAAACAACAACTTGGTCTCTAAACCAACCATCAGTGATTTCCAAAAGTTGGAAGTAAATTTTGTATCTCTGTCAGACATGATCTCTTTCGGCATACCATGCAATATGAATATCTCTTTCATGAATACCTGGGCGATATAAATTGACTTACAGGTCGAATTGACGAGGATGAAGTGATTAGACTTGCTCAATTTATCCACCACCACCATAATGAAATCATTATGTTTGGTTGAGTTTGGTAATCCAGTGATGAAATCCATGGATATGGTTTCCCATTTCCACTCTGGAATTGGTAAAGGTTGCAATAATCCTGCTGGGTGTCGATGTTGTGCTTTAACCTGTTGGAACTCTATGCATTTGGCTAGGTACTCGGCTATGTCTTTCTTCAATCCAGACCAATAAAATTGTTTCTTGGTGGCAGTGATCATTTTCTGGTATCCTAGATGACCCGAGTAGGGTCTTTTAAGTAGTTCATCCATAATGAACCTCTTCAAGTCGTCACAATCTAGGATATAAAATATGCTTTTGTAAGTGAGCATACCTCCTTTGACCTTCTGGTAGCCTTCATATTTTGCGTTGGCAAGTTCTTGTTGTAGTTACATGGTCACGGTCCAGACGAAGGGATTTGTTTCTTATGCATTTTTTATTCTTTCCTTGACATTTGTCTCGCAGGTGCTCACCACTGCCAGGTGAATTGTTTTCATACTTTTACTAAGGGCATCGGCCACCCTATTTTCCTTTCCTACAATGTGTTTGATATTGAAATCAAACTTGCTAAGAAGGGCCATCCACCTAGCTTGTCTAGTATTGAGCTTTGGTTGATAAAACAGGTATCGCAATCCACAATGATCTATCATAAGTATAAATTTTCTTCCCAGGAGGTAATGCCTCCACATTTTCAAGGGATGCACTATAACATCCAGTTCTAGGCTATGGGTCACATAGTTGACTTCATGATCATTCAATTTTATGGATTCATAGTAGATCACACTTCCTTCCTACATAAGGACTCCTCTGAGATCTTCCTTACAGGCATCTATGCACATGAGGAAGTCAACTTCTGGATCGACGATCTTCAGCATGGGTGCAAGGGTCAATAGATGTTTCAGGGTTTGAAATCTTTCTTCACATTTCTGTTTCCACGAGAATTTTGTCCCCTTCTTATGAAGGGCAGTGATTGGACAACCAATCTTGGAGAATCCTTTTATAAATCTCCTATAGTATCCTACTAATCCCATAAAGGATCTGATGTCTGAAACATCCTTCAGGGTAGGGCATTCTATGATAGACCTGATTTTGTCAGGGTCTACCGTTACTCCTTCTTTGGAGAGAGCATGGCCTAAGTAATGTATTTTCTTCTGGAAGAATTCACATTTGTTGAATTTAGCATAGAGCTGATGTTCTCTTAGCACTTGCAGCACAAGTCTAAGATGCTCTTCATGCTATTTTCTATTCTTAGAGTAAATTAATATATCGTCAATAAAAACAAGTACAAATTTGTCTAGGAATTTGCTGAGTACATTGTTCATTAAGAACATAAAAGTGGCAGGAGCATTGGTCAACCCAAATGGCACCACCACAAACTCATAATAACCATACCTCGTTTGGAAGGCAGTTTTATGGATGTTTTCACCCTTGATTCGAGCTTGATGGTATCCCGACTTCAAATCAATATTTGAGAAAATAGATGCACCCCCCAATTGATCGAACAAGTCATCGATCCTGGGCAAGGGGTACTTGTTCTTTATGGTTACCTTATTGAGTTGTCTATAATCTATACACAGTCTAAGGGTACCATCCTTATTTTTCATGAAAAGGACTTGTGCTCCCCATGGAGATACGCTGGGTCAAATATATCCTTTATCCATCATTTCCTTTAATTACATCTTGAGTTCAACTAACTTGGGTGTGCTCATCCGGTAGGGTGTCCTAGACACCGGCACCACTCCCGGTGCAAGTTCTATAGAGAAGTCTATGTCCCTTCTCGGAGGTAAACCCAATACCTCTTCCAGAAACACATCTTTGTATTCTCTCAGGATAGGGTGATCATCGGGGTTTGGTTTGTCATCTTCGATTGTTTTCAACACCTGTATTGCATATAGGGTACATCCATTTCGAAAATACTTTCTCATTTGCAGAGATAATATTTGTCTCACCGAGACAGGTTTTCGGATCCCTTGAAGGGTTATTCTCTTCCCTTCCTTACTTACACATTCTAAGGTCTTATGGTAATAGTCCAATCTGGCTTTATGGTCAGCTAGCCAATCCATACCAATCAACAGATCATATGATCCCAGGGGTAATATGTTAAGGGTTGCTTGGGTGGGGAATTCACCCAACATTAATTGGCAGGCTGGTATGACTTATGC
>JZKD02S2116692.1:0-12488 GCA_000966675.3 Picea glauca
GATAGAGAGGGAGTGGGTGTGAGAGTGTGAGGCATGGCAAGGAAAGGTCTAGGTATAGGTCATGGTCTAAGTATAGGTCTAGGTGTAGGTATAGGTCTTTCCATGCCTTTCCATGTCTAGGTATTTCCATGTGTTAGTCCTCAATATGTTCCAGGTTGTTATAGGAATGATTCCAAGGATCCTTTGAGCCAAAGCTCAGAAAAGGTTTTAATGATACCTAGCTTTATAACGAGCGATGTGTCTAATTATTCATTCCTCGCAACTCTTTAAACTTTCCAAACATGATGATTAGGTGTGCCTTCAACTAATAGGGGACATTTCTCCTCTGTGAATTATAATTTTGAGGGAAAATGAGTAGATGGCTATGTGGAAAGGGGAAGTGTGCAAGTAAGGTACCCAATTTAGATAGTTTTTACTAGTCTTTAGGTGAATAAGAATGCACTGAGCATCCAAGAATTAAACAACTATACAATTATGCATTCTAATTTGAATTGCATTAATTTTAGAAAGCTTATTGCTCAATACATCCACATAACAAAATTTCTGCATTATTATAAATATTTCAAAAAACACATGTAACAAGATTGGTCAGGAAACTGAAATCAATCTCATCCATTAAGGAATCCATACACATTCACAACACATATGTGACCAAAATGTTTCTTATGAAAGTACATTACAGAGATGGAAGATAGATGTATAACAATGGAGAAGAACAAGAGATGGAAATTGTAGCCTAATACAACATAAAATAATAGAATCCCTATCATCTTCATGGTTTCCCTTTCATAGTCCGTCTTTATGCTGGAGCTCGATTAATCTCTCGACTTTGAGGTTTTGACACTCTTCCTCTCTCTGTCTAATGATGATGATATAATGAGACATGTGGCTTATTTATAGATCCCTTCTTGTTTTAAAATCACTTCTTTTTTCTTTAAACTGCCGAATAGTTTCTTGATATTGCTTCTTTATTCTTGAGTGGTTGATTTATTCAATTTTTTTTTTTTTTTCCAAAAGTATTTCCAATCAAGACCAATTAGGGAGGTGTTGGATGTGTGCCACTTGTATGACCTATTTGACCTTTCATTTTCATTTGTATTTTAACATATTTGCACAATTTTCTCCATACATTACCCACCGTAGACTTTCCACCACCAAAATAGGAAAAATACATCACAAGGAGCTTCTACAAGAAGGTGCACACCAACAATTTCAGCCAAGTACCCCAATAGGGAGAAACTTTCAGACCTCAAGTCCTCTTGTGAGGAAGAGTTATGATCTAAAAATGAATTGAGGCTAGACATATTTATATGGGAAATCCTAGCCTCTTTAATCCAAAAGTTTTGTCTTTTCAAGTAATGAGCCTACTTCTTAATTTTCCCATTCAAATTAGAATAAATTCATTTTTTACAAAATGACCATTAAAAGGGTGACGCCATGCCCTTCTAGGGTGACGTTAGGCATCTAATGTGGAACGTTGAGCAAGGGAAGTGTAGTGATTGGCCTACAAAGTCCCTATATCATTCCCACATGTGCCAAAATACCATGTCAAGACCTCCTCCAATGAAACCCTAGTCTCCTCTATGACGTTAGGAGTTGGGTAAGTGATGTCCAAGCCTCCAAAGGATAATGTCCAAGTGGAGAGGGTTTTTACTTGGTCTCTAAGCCATGCCAGAGTACCTCCCAAGGAAAAAACCTCCTCGTCTGATGTGAAAATGGCGATCTCAAGATAGCCCCAGACATGGGGTCTCTCATCCATCCTTTTGGGTCTCCAAATCCCCATGAAGGTCCGAACAAGTCATCTCCTCATGAATACCTGTCCACCGGGTAAGGTCATGCAAGGAAAAATAGGTACACCCTCCAAGGGTCCATAAGTCATAAGAATAATGCCAAGTAAGCCACATATAATAATAGAGCCACCCTAATCCATGCGTAAATAGGTGGCCACCCACCTATTCCACTAGCTCAAAACAGGGGTTTCCACCTTGGAAAATTTTCTACAACATTTCGGGTCCTAAACATCTAGGGTTGTTTTGAGGCCCTAAATAACATTTTTTGGGACCACCACAGTCACATTGTAGGATATATCTAGACTGTGATGAAAAAATGTGTAGTCATTGGATAGACCTTTCAAACGAGCTATCGTTCTCCCCAAACAAAGATCGTATGAAAAAGTTACACCCTTGGGAAGTTGATGTACCAACTACCCCATCGAGGCCCACAAACCTTTTGGCGTTTCATCTTCCGGGGTTAGGGTTTTGGATTTTATTTATGTTAAAAAGGCCTCTAGAGCCTAATTTTTACCATCATCATATTATTGAGAATAAGCGTAGCCATCACATCTCTTCCCAGAGATAAGATGCCACCATTATAGCGACTTCATTCTCTCTGTATTTTACAGTTTCTGTACATTTCTGTCATTAATAAAAATAATACATTACTGTATCTATGTGTTTATTACCACATCTTTTTATATTTTATTGTTATATTTCCACCTTCATTTTTTTCTCAAAATAACCTGGATCACACCCAAACATGTGCATCAAACCCCCCTTTTCAAACTAAAGAAATGATCAAATACCTTCTACAATTTGTTAAAATTAGGTGTGGGAGGGATGTCAAGGCATCCTATTGGGTCAATCAATCCCAAAGTCAAAGGTGTTTCCCAAGGAAAACCCATCTAATCCATGTATGAGTATGAGGTGGAGTGGGTTAAAACTTCTGAGCATGGGGTTTATGACATACAAGGGTTCATATTGTATCATTTATGGGTGCCTTTATAGAGGGTGTGTTTCACTTTCTTTTTCAGTGCAACCTTTTTCCAAGCCCATTTATTTCCATTAACTAATTAAATTACAAAACAATTGGGTACTATAAGACATAAAAATAAAAGAGTACCTCAATGTCACTTGAAGCTAGAGGTACATCAATTTCCATATGCATGGAAATAAAGGGACATCGCATACATGTACACACCTCGACAAGCTGAACATCTATATAATGTGAGTTTGCTTTTGTGGGTCTTTCAATTCTTCTAGGAGAAACATTTCATTGTTATCAAGACTTCTTGGGGGAGAATATAGAAGGTTATTATTTGGATTTTATCTTTTTCCAACTACATTTCCCTTTGGGTATTCAACCCATTCTTCCCATGAAATGAGGTACAATCCCTTATGGGGTCAGTGCACCCGGAAATCCCAAAATATGAGGAGACGAAAGGGAAGAAGTATGGAAGGTGATAAATATGATCAGGAATGGTATGATGATGCTTAAATGAACCCCCCAGTAGCACCCTATTCTCTAGGATGACCAACTTACTAGGATGGAGTGACACCCACCAAGGTTAAATAAGGAAAAGAGTATTATTTCCAAGCAAATGTTCTGTAATCAAGAAAGAATTATTTGCAACATATTCAAATGCTTCAATTACTAGGGTAACACTTACCATGATACCAAACTTATTACTTCATGAAGCAAGACCTTATGTCCTTTGGGTCTAGGCCGGTGTGATGGATGCTTCTCTACTGTTGGTGATGTATGGTGGTGCATCAATGAACAAGAGGGACCCTGCAGGGCTATGCTAGTCATTGTTTCTCTCAACACTCCATGTTAGATACCTATCGATGATCCAAATTATTTTCGGCACAAAATGAGAGAAGAGATATAACACATAAATATACAAAGATATTGAAAATATCCAATAATATGAATAAGATTATAGTATATATATAATAATAAACATAGAGACACAGTAATACACAATTTCTATTAATGAGCAAAATGTACAAAACTATAGAAATATAGAGTGAAAGACTCACTAGAATGGCGACAATTTATCTCTGAGAGGAGATGTGACAGCTACTCACATTCACAAGAAGATGATTTTACAATGAGGCTCCAAAGGCCATTTTATCATAAATAAAATCCAAAACCCTAACCCCGGAAGATGAAAAGCCAATAATTTTGTGGACCTTGTTTTGGGTAGTTTCCTATATCAACTTCCCGAAGGGTGTAACTTTGGCATACGATCTCCGTTTGGGGATGATGATAGATCATTGGAAATGTATCATCGAGGAGATTCATTTTGGGGGATCAATAAAATCTATCGAGAATCAATTAGGTTCTCTATCCTGAAAAAACTTCATTTAGTCCCTCAAAATGGCCCCAGAAGTTTAGGAGCCTAAAAAACGCTAAAAATAGTAAGTTGCAAGAAAACTGTTTGGAGCCAGTTGGAATAGGTGGGTGGCCACCGATATCCACCTGGATAAATCCTCCCTCCTTAGGAAGAAATGGTCTCCATTGCGTTGAGTGACCGGGGGAGATGGAAAAGTGTTTGTTGAATATGCATC
Source organism: Picea glauca (assembly GCA_000966675.3). NCBI lineage: Eukaryota > Viridiplantae > Streptophyta > Pinopsida > Pinales > Pinaceae > Picea > Picea glauca. The sequence goes on from JZKD02S2116692.1 coordinate 4,350, forward strand.
TTGATGAGTTGTTTTCCTTGCTGGAGAAGTTGTGCTGCTTATCTTGTTGAAGGTTGTCAAGAACCAATGGATGGAAGGGTTGGACATTTTTAAACAGTCTAAATACATGATATGACTATGTGTAAAAGGAATCGTTTCACTTTTCTTCAATCTTGTCAACCTGCTTCTGCTGGACAGAAGGTGCTTGGACTAAGGCTGTAGTGGTTGCAGTGTTCTTTTGTTCACCTTTTGAATAGATTGTGAAGAATCTAAATTTTGTAGTATGAGATACTACCTCTCGACATTGTTTAGGTGGGATGTTAGTTGGAACTACCTCTGGTATCTTGTAGATATGACCCCCCAAAGTAACAATGACACTATAGGGTCGAGACTCATAAATAACATGGCGCTTCCACATATATGGCTGGCCCAAAAGAACATCATAGACATCCAATGTGGAAACATCACATAATACCTCATCCTTGAATGGATGGATGTTGTATGATAATCGACACTTTTTTCTGACACAAAGGTCTCGTCCCTGGAAAATCCACCCGATATTGTATGGTTGCAAGTGTGGTGTTGTCAACAATCCCAACTGTTTGATGACCTCTAATGAGATGATGTTCTTCTGGCTTCCTCTATCAACAATAAAATGTAGTGGGGTCCCCTTCAACCACTTCTGTGAATGGAAAAGGCACTCCCCCTCTTCAGGATATGTTGGTTCTTCTGGTTGAATTGTTGCGGTCATGATAGTAACAATGGGGTCTTTATCGATGATTTGTATTTTCCAATTATTTTTTGAATCAGATTCTGAATGAGTGTTCGGCTCCTTGTATTTGATCTTGACCACCAATGACTATTTTTAGAGACATTCATTAGTGTTGTGCCAGGGGATTTTGTGGAAATCACACCACTTTCTAGTGTCTTTGTTTGTCTTCTGGTGACCCTTCTTTTCCTATGCCTTGGACTGGTTTTCAGGAGGATGTTTGTTAGGGTGGTCTTTATCATACTTTGGTTGTTGCGAATTTGAAGACCCAAACTCCCATTTGTTTTGGTGCCTAAATTTATCCTCGATTTTGACAACATATTGATAGGAAAATCCCAACGATGAGATGTCTAGAAACTCCATTTTGGTTTGGATGTGTCTGTGTAGAGCCCCATGGTATTTCATAACTAAATTCCCATCAGAATATTTAATACTCATATTGGTGCACAAGGTATGGAAAGTATTGGTGAACTTTGACACTGTTTGGCCCCTCTCTTGATGTAGTGTGGTCCATCTCATGTACTGATCATCATAGTTACCAACAGGGTAATATTGTTCCTTGATCGCATCCAAAAAAATATCCCGAGTGGGATCGGGCCCAATAATTCCAGACTCCTCTGTGGAAATTTTCTCCCACTAAGTTTCCCACCAATTATTTGACATGGGGGAGAGCCTTAAGGAGTGCGAAGGTGATCTTTTCCTTGTCAGAAAATTTGTGAACAAAGAAATAACCTTCTAGCATATTTAACCATTTTTCTAGGGCATCTACATCTATCTATCCTTCAAATAAGGGAATATCAAAATTAACTTGTACCTTGAAAGGATATATGCCTCCAAAGTGGCGACTTGATGAAGACGCGTTAGTTGTTATCAACATACATTGAAGGAAGTGGGAAAAATTCTCCATCATTTTATCCCTCTGTCGTGTGAGATTTTGCTCAAGCAATATATTAATAGAATCATATGCTTTGTTGTTTTTTATTTTCTTCCTCCATGGAGGTTTTATTGGGCATGTGAGAGCAATTTTCCTTAAGAGATACAAGCTCGAGACCCAACTTTCTATACTCGTACCTCGTCGGGGACATGCACTGAAAAAATATCAAGAGCAACCTGCTCTGATACCACTGGTCTATATTATTTTCGGCACGAAATGAGAGTGGATATATAATACAAAAATATACAGAGATATTGAAAATATCCAATAATATGACAGATCTTATAACATAGATATAACAATAAACACATAGATACAATAATACACAATTTCTATTAATGAATGAAATGTACAAAATTGTAGAAATACAAAGTGAAAGACTCGTTAGAATGGTGGCAGCTTATCTCTAAGAAGAGATGTGACGACTACTCACATTCAAAATAAGATGATTTTATAATGAGGCTCCAAAGGCCTTTTTATCCTAAAGAAAATCCAAAACCCTAACCCTGAAACATGAAAATCAAACAGTTTTGTGGACCCTGTTTTGGGTAGTTTGGCATATCAACTTCCCGGGGGTGTAAATTTGGCATAGGATATTTGTTTGGGGTGCACAATAGCTCATTGGAAAGGTATCACCGAGGAGATTCATTTTGGGGTTTCAATCAAGTACTATGGCTATTTTTGAGGTGTTCGATCCCGAAAAAACTTCATTTAGGCCTTCCAAACGGCCCTGGAAGTTTAGGAACCGAAAAACTGCTAAAAAGACTAAGTTGCTAGAAAACTATTTGGAGCCAGTTGGAATAGGTGGGTGGCCACTGATATCCACCTGGATTAGTGGGCCTTGAGACATGATATCCTTGGTTACCCCTAGACCGAGGAGGTAATAGGCCCTACAACTAGGGAAACTATTGCAACTACTGATGGTGAGGAATTTGCAGTATCATTGAATATTGCAGAAAGAGATGAAGAAATTGAGAAACAAAATACATGGAAAGCCATAAAGGTTAAAAGAAGATGGGAAAATGTTGACATTTGAAGTGTTCATTGTGTAGTTGATGCAGAGCATGAACATGAAGAGTATGTGCATGAGGAAAATTCTCATTTTGAGGATGGACATGAGGATAATGAAGATGAAGACAATATTTCCATTGCAATAGTAGGATAAAATGTGAAGAAATCCAAAGAGTGGATGAGAAACTACAAACAAGTGGATTTGGAGAAAAATATGATGAAGGAGAGATCCTAGAAGAAGATTTGAAGGAAATTAGTATAGGGATGAATTTAATTGAGAAGAAGCAGGATGACACCTAGGGTTTATAAGATTATAACTCTAGGGTTTGTTTCCTATAAGGTTTGACCTATGATTATGATTGGATAAGCCTAGGGTTTTTATATTCAAGTCTTCTTTTTCCTTTAGCCTCCAATGAAGGTGTTGTATTGACATCATATTCATAATAATTCAAGATGACACTATTCTTTCTCACTTGAAAGTGATATAAAACCCTAGTTTATCTCTCTCTCTCTCTCTCTCTCCCCCAATGACTTGTGTTATCTTTAGGATTTGCATTTACATATTCATTCTCTAGAATTCATTGTCTAATGATTTTCATTAATTGTTTAGAATCATATCTAACATAGTCATTACTGCAATAATTACATTTTCGTCCATTAGGGCTTTGTCATATTGCACTCAATTAATATAATTTCATGCTCTTTATTCATGCAATCATTGGGGGATGGTTTACAATTCTTTTCATTGTCATTTTTCATATCTTCATTTGCTTTCTTGTTGATTTAGAGCTAGTATATTTTTTTTGTTGTAAACTTTTTACATTATTAAACATTTACTATTATCATTGAGCTCTTATGTGCACATTTGGAGTGATATTGTGGATTCTTTTCTTATTTCAATGTATTTTCTATGAAACTAGGGTTTCTTCATGCATAGCAATTTGGTCTAGTAAGTGGTATTTTCTAAGTATTTATGTTTTGTTCATGGTATTTAAGTAAATTCTCTATTAAAGTTGTAATAAGTGCATGTTAACTTGTTTCCTTTGGATAATTCTTGCTGAAAACCCTAAGAAAGGATTAAGATTGTTTATCTGCTTCCCTTGTTTGTCCATCTTAGTTTTGTTGAAGCATATAAGGTCAAGATTGGGAATTGTGAGTGGACATACCCCTAACCTTGTATTTGAGGTTGAAATATAGGGTTTATGAGAGGGTGGTATATTAGGCATAATTGCATTAAGGTCGGCCCATTTAGTGTCAGCTACACTCAATGTAAGGAAAAATGTTGGGAAACCATTGACTATTATATGATGCATGATTTACATAGGTGAGTAATTTTATTCTACTTGTTTTGGCACATATGAAAAGGTATATATCAAATTTAAATTCAAATTTAGATATGAATAAATAATGTCATAAAATAAATTGTTCATGCCATTCATCACCAAAACACCAAATTTGTGATCTGAACTATTTTTTTCTGGTCTTTCATAGTCACAATACTAGGTTTTCTTATTTATTCATGTCCTTCATCTTCAAAGTACTATATCCTTTTACATAACCACATTGTTTCTTGTTCACGTCGTCATTGCAAAGTGACCGCTTTCACCCAAGGAAGAAAGGAAATGGTAGGGCATTTCTTAACATTTTGGTTTGTTGATTTCCAATGTTTCTACTGTAGTTATTCTTTGTGATAATAAGACATGAAATAATGCTTACAACATGCATGGCTAGATAAATTATTGCCAATATATTTTACAAGGACCTTTGACAAGGTGTACTATGAAGGTGACCATGAGATGGTCCTATGTACTTATCCTCTCTTGAGTATTATAGTTTTGGGTACTTTTGGAATCATGTATGTTCCATATTTTTTATGTGTATGTTAGAAGTTGCTATCAATGGTTATCAACAAGAAAATGCATTATAGATTCTATGGACTACCTTTGCGGTGGTGCTATTCATTCTTGTCAAGATTATTTTCTTAGGTTTGGCCATCATTAGGAGGCCAAGAATATGATTTGTTTTCACTCATGGGTGTTTTCATGACTATACCAATGCCCACCTTGGGGAAAGTGATTTTGGTGATTCGACAGATCTCTGATGCACTAGATGTCAAGTAGGTTTTTAAATCTAATGTGAAATCTTAAAAGGATAGTCATCCTTTTGGGTCTAAATCAATTGAATTGTTTTTAGTATCTCTAGAGGGAAGAGATGGAGATGATTCCTTGTTAAGAAAATGAGGTGAGAATGGAGATTAATGGATACTATGAACCTCTATGTGAGAGAAAAAAAGAAGAAGTTGATTTTGCAGTATTTGATGCAATTTTTTAAATATAATTTTCAAACTTGTTAATTTACATCTTCACATTGTGAATAACATAGCTAGATTTTTTTATACCACAAATTGGGTTTTAAGGTTTGTTGCAAGGATGATGTAATAGTAAATCTAGATTGGTAGTAAAGGGCATTTGGAAGTTCAAATGTTCTCTTAAGTTGAGGATCTTCATGTGGCTGCAGATGGAGTTCAAAGGAAATGTTCTTATATGGAATAATTTGTACAACAAGAGTAGGTTTGGTCGTAGTAGGTGTTGTTTATGCAAAGAAGATTTTTCTTCCATTATGTCCTTTTCTTGTTCAGGTTTGAAACAAGGTTGATTTCTTCACTGAGATTAAATAGGTTTGGAAAGGAAATACAATCGAAGAATGTCTCATGATCCAGTGTGAAAACACGAATGCAAAAATTTATAAAGCATTGATAATCATCATTTCATGTGGTATGTGGCTCTTTAGGAATGCTCGTTTATTTGAGGATAATATTATGCTATCATTTTAATGTGATTCTTAAGTTCTAATATACTCAACAATTTTAAGCAAACATAAAAATGAAAATCTAGTTAGACAAGTATCCCTGGAAGAGGAGGAGGCTTATTTGAGAGGGCTTCTCAAGGTGATAGACAAGCTAGGGCCTAGTGGTGTAGATTTATGAGGGATTCTCATGTTATAAAATATAGATCTGTTATAGGAGGGTACTAATAGGTTTCCAGAGCTAATGGTCGTAAAATTAATTTTTTTACTTCTTGTTGAATAAGGTTTTTAAAAAATACAAATATTTGGAGATTCTATAGTGGTGATAAGTTGGATGAGGGGATTATATAATTTAGATAATTACATGTTAAAGTATATTTTCCATGGGATTCAAACACTTTATTCTAGATTTAGTTATATATCACTACAAGGAAAATACCTTTTAGCAGAGGTTTCTAGTGTTACAAAATTGGCAAAAATTGTCAAAAAAACCTCCACTACAACATATGTTATCGATAACGGATTTTTTTTGTAGATACTATAACGGAAGTTGATTATAACTAAAAAACAATTGTTAGCTGAAGGTGTTAGTGGATGTTTACAAATCAGTGTGTTTGGATAAGACACAAGCTCCAGTGCATAAAAACACATACAACACCAATGTTGTACACTTAACTTCAAGCACTGGAGCCGTAAAATATGAAAGAATCGGGGCAGTAAAATATTTAAGCACCGAGGCATTTTTCGTATAAGCACCAGGATGTTTGTCATATAAGCATTGGGGCGTTAACATCAAAATGCACTGGGAGAGTTAAAAATAATTAAGCACTAGGGATTTCTGCATAGAACGCACCAATGCGTTATTAATAAGAAGGCACTGATGTTGTATAAAATAATATGCACCAGTGCATTATAAGGAAAAATGCCCCAGTGCATTAAAAATAGAAAGTGCCGGTGCTTTTCAGTAACAAACAAGCCCCAATGCTTATCGATAACACAATAATGCCAGTGTGTATCAAAAACACATATGCACCGGTGCTTTGTATGAGATTAACGCACCGATGACCAAATTTTTAATATAATTTTGTGGTATTAAATTAATATTGAAACTAGTGCTAATTGATTACATAAAAGCACCGATGCAAATTTCATATGAAATGCACCAGTGAGTTTTAAAATTAAATGCGTTGATGAGATTAATAATTAAAATACAGTGAGAAACATAGACCTGTGATAGTGCAATTATTGTTATTTTTCAATTCCATTATTTATATAAAAAAATACACATATCTTATATTTTGATTAGTGAATTTGGATATGATGTTTGGATTAATTTGTTATATCATCATATTTTGCATCTCTTCATTATAATATTTAGTCATCCATATATTTAATCAATGATGTAACATTTCACAACGACATTGAACAACGCAATATAATAAATTAAAAAATATTTTTTATATGAATAAGAGGGTCTTTTTCATACAAAATGGGACACTTATCGGTAATCCCTTGTCTTTCAATTGGGACAATATGTCCATTACATTATACAAAAATGTCTGATTTTCACAGACAATTATTTCAAAAAAATACAATTGCAACTTGCATTGATATCCAAATATATTGGTCATCATTCTTCACTGGAACTATTGTTAGTGATCGAGCTACTTCCATTCCTTGGGTTATTTTGTTGAATGTTTGGTTGATTGTCTCGATTGTTTTGGTCTTCTTGAAGTTCCATCTACAAACATAAAAATAAACTGTAATGAGTCTATCCACATTGGTGAGAATAATGAAAATTGAACTAAATAATATATATGAATGTAAATTGAAAAGCGATGTGCATCCAAAGCAAGAAGTGACTCATGAATCCTACACATATGTTCAAAATCAAATCGCATGCCTTGTTTCAACAATTCTTCTATTGGATTAGTTCCATACTTTGTTTCCTACAAGTTTTATACCCCATAATAAATCATAGATTTAATATAAAGTATTATTTTTGTTTCATTAATTATAAAATGATGGAAGTAAAACAACATAGATTATACTTACAAATTCAACAATTAATTTTTGATATGCCAACATATACTCACAACCCTTAATTAACCCAATGTTAATCAATTTTTCTGATGGGTCTTCTTTCTATGTTAGCACCTATTTGAAGACATTCAATGATGGTTGTTGTAAAACAACTTAAAATCTACAAAAAAAACCCTTGAGTTGTTATAAGGAAATAACAATTACTCACAAACTTTGCTATCAACCCTTTTCTTCCTTGTCGTCTAGTTTTATGTGCAGAATGAGCTCCATTTTCTTTTCTTTTCTGTAAGAGAATATTTGAAAATTAATATTTAATGTATAATTAATTATTTGTAACTAATAGAAAAATTCAATGATTACATACTTTTGAAGCACATTGTTGTTGAGATAACTCCTCTTGCGATGCAATTATGTCCAATTCTTTGACCATCTCTTTATACACTTTTTTGGACATTCCTACTTGCATATTTTGGATATCATCTCGTTGGTCCTCTGGGATTTTCATAATTTTCCTAAAAAAATAACATGATAATAAAGTATTTTTATATTGATATATGAAAACTAAATATCAAAAAATTGATATATTAATAAATGAATT